>CAXAQZ010000610.1:0-12447 GCA_963971145.1 Sussaba pulchella | reverse complement strand
CTCTATCTCTATCTCTATCTCTATCTCTATCTCTATCTCTATCTCTATCTCTATCTCTATCTCTATCTCTATCTCTATCTCTATCTCTATCTCTATCTCTATCTCTATCTCTATCTCTATCTCTATCTCTATCTCTATCTCTATCTCTATCTCTATCTCTATCTCTATCTCTATCTCTATCTCTATCTCTATCTCTATCTCTATCTCTATCTCTATCTCTATCTCTATCTCTATCTCTATCTCTATCTCTATCTCTATCTCTATCTCTATCTCTATCTCTATCTCTACCTCTACCTCTATCTCTATCTCTATCTCTATCTCTATCTTTATCTCTATCTCTATCTCTATCTCTATCTCTATCTCTATCTCTATCTCTATCTCTATCTCTATCTCTATCTCTATCTCTATCTCTATCTCTATCTCTATCTCTATCTCTATCTCTATCTCTATCTCTATCTCTATCTCTATCTCTATCTCTATCTCTATCTCTATCTCTATCTCTATCTCTATCTCTATCTCTATCTCTATCTCTATCTCTATCTCTATCTCTATCTCTATCTCTATCTCTATCTCTATCTCTATCTCTATCTCTATCTCTATCTCTATCTCTATCTCTATCTCTATCTCTTTCTCTATCTCTATCTCTATCTCTATCTCTATCTCTATCTCTATCTCTATCTCTATCTCCATCTCTATCTTTATCTTTATCTCTATCTCTATCTCTATCTCTATCTCTATCTCTATCTCTATCTCTATCTCTATCTCTATCTCTGTCGCTATCTTTATCTTCATCTCTATCTTTATCTCCATCTCTATTTTTATCTCTATCTCTATCTCTATCTCTATCTCTATCTCTATCTCTATCTCTATCTCTATCTCTATCTCTATGTCTATCTCTATCTCTATCTCTATCTCTATCTCTATCTCTATCTCTATCTCTATCTCTATCTCTATCTCTATCTCTATCTCTATCTCTATCTCTATCTCTATCTCTATCTCTATCTCTATCTCTATCTCTATCTCTATCTCTATCTCTATCTCTATCTCTATCTCTATCTCTATCTCTATCTCTATCTCTATCTCTATCTCTATCTCTATCTCTATCTCTATCTCTATCTCTATCTCTATCTCTATCTCTATCTCTATCTCTATCTCTATCTCTATCTCTATCTCTATCTCTATCTCTATCTCTATCTCTATCTCTATCTCTATCTCTATCTCTATCTCTATCTCTATCTCTATCTCTATCTCTATCTCTATCTCTATCTCTATCTCTATCTCTATCTCTATCTCTATCTCTATCTCTATCTCTATCTCTATCTCTATCTCTATCTCTATCTCTATCTCTATCTCTATCTCTATCTCTATCTCTATCTCTATCTCTATCTCTATCTCTATCTCTATCTCTATCTCTATCTCTATCTCTATCTCTATCTCTATCTCTATCTCTATCTCTATCTCTATCTCTATCTCTATCTCTATCTCTATCTCTATCTCTATCTCTATCTCTATCTCTATCTCTATCTCTATCTCTATCTCTATCTCTATCTCTATCTCTATCTCTATCTCTATCTCTATCTCTATCTCTATCTCTATCTCTATCTCTATCTCTATCTCTATCTCTATCTCTATCTCTATCTCTATCTCTATCTCTATCTCTATCTCTATCTCTATCTCTATCTCTATCTCTATCTCTATCTCTATCTCTATCTCTATCTCTATCTCTATCTCTATCTCTATCTCTATCTCTATCTCTATCTCTATCTCTATCTCTATCTCTATCTCTATCTCTATCTCTATCTCTATCTCTATCTCTATCTCTATCTCTATCTCTATCTCTATCTCTATCTCTATCTCTATCTCTATCTCTATCTCTATCTCTATCTCTATCTCTATCTCTATCTCTATCTCTATCTCTATCTCTATCTCTATCTCTATCTCTATCTCTATCTCTATCTCTATCTCTATCTCTATCTCTATCTCTATCTCTATCTCTATCTCTATCTCTATCTCTATCTCTATCTCTATCTCTATCTCTATCTCTATCTCTATCTCTATCTCTATCTCTATCTCTATCTCTATCTCTATCTCTATCTCTATCTCTATCTCTATCTCTATCTCTATCTCTATCTCTATCTCTATCTCTATCTCTATCTCTATCTCTATCTCTATCTCTATCTCTATCTCTATCTCTATCTCTATCTCTATCTCTATCTCTATCTCTATCTCTATCTCTATCTCTATCTCTATCTCTATCTCTATCTCTATCTCTATCTCTATCTCTATCTCTATCTCTATCTCTATCTCTATCTCTATCTCTATCTCTATCTCTATCTCTATCTCTATCTCTATCTCTATCTCTATCTCTATCTCTATCTCTATCTCTATCTCTATCTCTATCTCTATCTCTATCTCTATCTCTATCTCTATCTCTATCTCTATCTCTATCTCTATCTCTATCTCTATCTCTATCTCTATCTCTATCTCTATCTCTATCTCTATCTCTATCTCTATCTCTATCTCTATCTCTATCTCTATCTCTATCTCTATCTCTATCTCTATCTCTATCTCTATCTCTATCTCTATCTCTATCTCTATCTCTATCTCTATCTCTATCTCTATCTCTATCTCTATCTCTATCTCTATCTCTATCTCTATCTCTATCTCTATCTCTATCTCTATCTCTATCTCTATCTCTATCTCTATCTCTATCTCTATCTCTATCTCTATCTCTATCTCTATCTCTATCTCTATCTCTATCTCTATCTCTATCTCTATCTCTATCTCTATCTCTATCTCTATCTCTATCTCTATCTCTATCTCTATCTCTATCTCTATCTCTATCTCTATCTCTATCTCTATCTCTATCTCTATCTCTATCTCTATCTCTATCTCTATCTCTATCTCTATCTCTATCTCTATCTCTATCTCTATCTCTATCTCTATCTCTATCTCTATCTCTATCTCTATCTCTATCTCTATCTCTATCTCTATCTCTATCTCTATCTCTATCTCTATCTCTATCTCTATCTCTATCTCTATCTCTATCTCTATCTCTATCTCTATCTCTATCTCTATCTCTATCTCTATCTCTATCTCTATCTCTATCTCTATCTCTATCTCTATCTCTATCTCTATCTCTATCTCTATCTCTATCTCTATCTCTATCTCTATCTCTATCTCTATCTCTATCTCTATCTCTATCTCTATCTCTATCTCTATCTCTATCTCTATCTCTATCTCTATCTCTATCTCTATCTCTATCTCTATCTCTATCTCTATCTCTATCTCTATCTCTATCTCTATCTCTATCTCTATCTCTATCTCTATCTCTATCTCTATCTCTATCTCTATCTCTATCTCTATCTCTATCTCTATCTCTATCTCTATCTCTATCTCTATCTCTATCTCTATCTCTATCTCTATCTCTATCTCTATCTCTATCTCTATCTCTATCTCTATCTCTATCTCTATCTCTATCTCTATCTCTATCTCTATCTCTATCTCTATCTCTATCTCTATCTCTATCTCTATCTCTATCTCTATCTCTATCTCTATCTCTATCTCTATCTCTATCTCTATCTCTATCTCTATCTCTATCTCTATCTCTATCTCTATCTCTATCTCTATCTCTATCTCTATCTCTATCTCTATCTCTATCTCTATCTCTATCTCTATCTCTATCTCTATCTCTATCTCTATCTCTATCTCTATCTCTATCTCTATCTCTATCTCTATCTCTATCTCTATCTCTATCTCTATCTCTATCTCTATCTCTATCTCTATCTCTATCTCTATCTCTATCTCTATCTCTATCTCTATCTCTATCTCTATCTCTATCTCTATCTCTATCTCTATCTCTATCTCTATCTCTATCTCTATCTCTATCTCTATCTCTATCTCTATCTCTATCTCTATCTCTATCTCTATCTCTATCTCTATCTCTATCTCTATCTCTATCTCTATCTCTATCTCTATCTCTATCTCTATCTCTATCTCTATCTCTATCTCTATCTCTATCTCTATCTCTATCTCTATCTCTATCTCTATCTCTATCTCTATCTCTATCTCTATCTCTATCTCTATCTCTATCTCTATCTCTATCTCTATCTCTATCTCTATCTCTATCTCTATCTCTATCTCTATCTCTATCTCTATCTCTATCTCTATCTCTATCTCTATCTCTATCTCTATCTCTATCTCTATCTCTATCTCTATCTCTATCTCTATCTCTATCTCTATCTCTATCTCTATCTCTATCTCTATCTCTATCTCTATCTCTATCTCTATCTCTATCTCTATCTCTATCTCTATCTCTATCTCTATCTCTATCTCTATCTCTATCTCTATCTCTATCTCTATCTCTATCTCTATCTCTATCTCTATCTCTATCTCTATCTCTATCTCTATCTCTATCTCTATCTCTATCTCTATCTCTATCTCTATCTCTATCTCTATCTCTATCTCTATCTCTATCTCTATCTCTATCTCTATCTCTATCTCTATCTCTATCTCTATCTCTATCTCTATCTCTATCTCTATCTCTATCTCTATCTCTATCTCTATCTCTATCTCTATCTCTATCTCTATCTCTATCTCTATCTCTATCTCTATCTCTATCTCTATCTCTATCTCTATCTCTATCTCTATCTCTATCTCTATCTCTATCTCTATCTCTATCTCTATCTCTATCTCTATCTCTATCTCTATCTCTATCTCTATCTCTATCTCTATCTCTATCTCTATCTCTATCTCTATCTCTATCTCTATCTCTATCTCTATCTCTATCTCTATCTCTATCTCTATCTCTATCTCTATCTCTATCTCTATCTCTATCTCTATCTCTATCTCTATCTCTATCTCTATCTCTATCTCTATCTCTATCTCTATCTCTATCTCTATCTCTATCTCTATCTCTATCTCTATCTCTATCTCTATCTCTATCTCTATCTCTATCTCTATCTCTATCTCTATCTCTATCTCTATCTCTATCTCTATCTCTATCTCTATCTCTATCTCTATCTCTATCTCTATCTCTATCTCTATCTCTATCTCTATCTCTATCTCTATCTCTATCTCTATCTCTATCTCTATCTCTATCTCTATCTCTATCTCTATCTCTATCTCTATCTCTATCTCTATCTCTATCTCTATCTCTATCTCTATCTCTATCTCTATCTCTATCTCTATCTCTATCTCTATCTCTATCTCTATCTCTATCTCTATCTCTATCTCTATCTCTATCTCTATCTCTATCTCTATCTCTATCTCTATCTCTATCTCTATCTCTATCTCTATCTCTATCTCTATCTCTATCTCTATCTCTATCTCTATCTCTATCTCTATCTCTATCTCTATCTCTATCTCTATCTCTATCTCTATCTCTATCTCTATCTCTATCTCTATCTCTATCTCTATCTCTATCTCTATCTCTATCTCTATCTCTATCTCTATCTCTATCTCTATCTCTATCTCTATCTCTATCTCTATCTCTATCTCTATCTCTATCTCTATCTCTATCTCTATCTCTATCTCTATCTCTATCTCTATCTCTATCTCTATCTCTATCTCTATCTCTATCTCTATCTCTATCTCTATCTCTATCTCTATCTCTATCTCTATCTCTATCTCTATCTCTATCTCTATCTCTATCTCTATCTCTATCTCTATCTCTATCTCTATCTCTATCTCTATCTCTATCTCTATCTCTATCTCTATCTCTATCTCTATCTCTATCTCTATCTCTATCTCTATCTCTATCTCTATCTCTATCTCTATCTCTATCTCTATCTCTATCTCTATCTCTATCTCTATCTCTATCTCTATCTCTATCTCTATCTCTATCTCTATCTCTATCTCTATCTCTATCTCTATCTCTATCTCTATCTCTATCTCTATCTCTATCTCTATCTCTATCTCTATCTCTATCTCTATCTCTATCTCTATCTCTATCTCTATCTCTATCTCTATCTCTATCTCTATCTCTATCTCTATCTCTATCTCTATCTCTATCTCTATTATCTCTATCTCTATCTCTATCTCTATCTCTATCTCTATCTCTATCTCTATCTCTATCTCTATCTCTATCTCTATCTCTATCTCTATCTCTATCTCTATCTCTATCTCTATCTCTATCTCTATCTCTATCTCTATCTCTATCTCTATCTCTATCTCTATCTCTATCTCTATCTCTATCTCTATCTCTATCTCTATCTCTATCTCTATCTCTATCTCTATCTCTATCTCTATCTCTATCTCTATCTCTATCTCTATCTCTATCTCTATCTCTATCTCTATCTCTATCTCTATCTCTATCTCTATCTCTATCTCTATCTCTATCTCTATCTCTATCTCTATCTCTATCTCTATCTCTATCTCTATCTCTATCTCTATCTCTATCTCTATCTCTATCTCTATCTCTATCTCTATCTCTATCTCTATCTCTATCTCTATCTCTATCTCTATCTCTATCTCTATCTCTATCTCTATCTCTATCTCTATCTCTATCTCTATCTCTATCTCTATCTCTATCTCTATCTCTATCTCTATCTCTATCTCTATCTCTATCTCTATCTCTATCTCTATCTCTATCTCTATCTCTATCTCTATCTCTATCTCTATCTCTATCTCTATCTCTATCTCTATCTCTATCTCTATCTCTATCTCTATCTCTATCTCTATCTCTATCTCTATCTCTATCTCTATCTCTATCTCTATCTCTATCTCTATCTCTATCTCTATCTCTATCTCTATCTCTATCTCTATCTCTATCTCTATCTCTATCTCTATCTCTATCTCTATCTCTATCTCTATCTCTATCTCTATCTCTATCTCTATCTCTATCTCTATCTCTATCTCTATCTCTATCTCTATCTCTATCTCTATCTCTATCTCTATCTCTATCTCTATCTCTATCTCTATCTCTATCTCTATCTCTATCTCTATCTCTATCTCTATCTCTATCTCTATCTCTATCTCTATCTCTATCTCTATCTCTATCTCTATCTCTATCTCTATCTCTATCTCTATCTCTATCTCTATCTCTATCTCTATCTCTATCTCTATCTCTATCTCTATCTCTATCTCTATCTCTATCTCTATCTCTATCTCTATCTCTATCTCTATCTCTATCTCTATCTCTATCTCTATCTCTATCTCTATCTCTATCTCTATCTCTATCTCTATCTCTATCTCTATCTCTATCTCTATCTCTATCTCTATCTCTATCTCTATCTCTATCTCTATCTCTATCTCTATCTCTATCTCTATCTCTATCTCTATCTCTATCTCTATCTCTATCTCTATCTCTATCTCTATCTCTATCTCTATCTCTATCTCTATCTCTATCTCTATCTCTATCTCTATCTCTATCTCTATCTCTATCTCTATCTCTATCTCTATCTCTATCTCTATCTCTATCTCTATCTCTATCTCTATCTCTATCTCTATCTCTATCTCTATCTCTATCTCTATCTCTATCTCTATCTCTATCTCTATCTCTATCTCTATCTCTATCTCTATCTCTATCTCTATCTCTATCTCTATCTCTATCTCTATCTCTATCTCTATCTCTATCTCTATCTCTATCTCTATCTCTATCTCTATCTCTATCTCTATCTCTATCTCTATCTCTATCTCTATCTCTATCTCTATCTCTATCTCTATCTCTATCTCTATCTCTATCTCTATCTCTATCTCTATCTCTATCTCTATCTCTATCTCTATCTCTATCTCTATCTCTATCTCTATCTCTATCTCTATCTCTATCTCTATCTCTATCTCTATCTCTATCTCTATCTCTATCTCTATCTCTATCTCTATCTCTATCTCTATCTCTATCTCTATCTCTATCTCTATCTCTATCTCTATCTCTATCTCTATCTCTATCTCTATCTCTATCTCTATCTCTATCTCTATCTCTATCTCTATCTCTATCTCTATCTCTATCTCTATCTCTATCTCTATCTCTATCTCTATCTCTATCTCTATCTCTATCTCTATCTCTATCTCTATCTCTATCTCTATCTCTATCTCTATCTCTATCTCTATCTCTATCTCTATCTCTATCTCTATCTCTATCTCTATCTCTATCTCTATCTCTATCTCTATCTCTATCTCTATCTCTATCTCTATCTCTATCTCTATCTCTATCTCTATCTCTATCTCTATCTCTATCTCTATCTCTATCTCTATCTCTATCTCTATCTCTATCTCTATCTCTATCTCTATCTCTATCTCTATCTCTATCTCTATCTCTATCTCTATCTCTATCTCTATCTCTATCTCTATCTCTATCTCTATCTCTATCTCTATCTCTATCTCTATCTCTATCTCTATCTCTATCTCTATCTCTATCTCTATCTCTATCTCTATCTCTATCTCTATCTCTATCTCTATCTCTATCTCTATCTCTATCTCTATCTCTATCTCTATCTCTATCTCTATCTCTATCTCTATCTCTATCTCTATCTCTATCTCTATCTCTATCTCTATCTCTATCTCTATCTCTATCTCTATCTCTATCTCTATCTCTATCTCTATCTCTATCTCTATCTCTATCTCTATCTCTATCTCTATCTCTATCTCTATCTCTAGCTCTATCTCTATCTCTATCTCTATCTCTATCTCTATCTCTATCTCTATCTCTATCTCTATCTCTATCTCTATCTCTATCTCTATCTCTATCTCTATCTCTATCTCTATCTCTATCTCTATCTCTATCTCTATCTCTATCTCTATCTCTATCTCTATCTCTATCTCTATCTCTATCTCTATCTCTATCTCTATCTCTATCTCTATCTCTATCTCTATCTCTATCTCTATCTCTATCTCTATCTCTATCTCTATCTCTATCTCTATCTCTATCTCTATCTCTATCTCTATCTCTATCTCTATCTCTATCTCTATCTCTATCTCTATCTCTATCTCTATCTCTATCTCTATCTCTATCTCTATCTCTATCTCTATCTCTATCTCTATCTCTATCTCTATCTCTATCTCTATCTCTATCTCTATCTCTATCTCTATCTCTATCTCTATCTCTATCTCTATCTCTATCTCTATCTCTATCTCTATCTCTATCTCTATCTCTATCTCTATCTCTATCTCTATCTCTATCTCTATCTCTATCTCTATCTCTATCTCTATCTCTATCTCTATCTCTATCTCTATCTCTATCTCTATCTCTATCTCTATCTCTATCTCTATCTCTATCTCTATCTCTATCTCTATCTCTATCTCTATCTCTATCTCTATCTCTATCTCTATCTCTATCTCTATCTCTATCTCTATCTCTATCTCTATCTCTATCTCTATCTCTATCTCTATCTCTATCTCTATCTCTATCTCTATCTCTATCTCTATCTCTATCTCTATCTCTATCTCTATCTCTATCTCTATCTCTATCTCTATCTCTATCTCTATCTCTATCTCTATCTCTATCTCTATCTCTATCTCTATCTCTATCTCTATCTCTATCTCTATCTCTATCTCTATCTCTATCTCTATCTCTATCTCTATCTCTATCTCTATCTCTATCTCTATCTCTATCTCTATCTCTATCTCTATCTCTATCTCTATCTCTATCTCTATCTCTATCTCTATCTCTATCTCTATCTCTATCTCTATCTCTATCTCTATCTCTATCTCTATCTCTATCTCTATCTCTATCTCTATCTCTATCTCTATCTCTATCTCTATCTCTATCTCTATCTCTATCTCTATCTCTATCTCTATCTCTATCTCTATCTCTATCTCTATCTCTATCTCTATCTCTATCTCTATCTCTATCTCTATCTCTATCTCTATCTCTATCTCTATCTCTATCTCTATCTCTATCTCTATCTCTATCTCTATCTCTATCTCTATCTCTATCTCTATCTCTATCTCTATCTCTATCTCTATCTCTATCTCTATCTCTATCTCTATCTCTATCTCTATCTCTATCTCTATCTCTATCTCTATCTCTATCTCTATCTCTATCTCTATCTCTATCTCTATCTCTATCTCTATCTCTATCTCTATCTCTATCTCTATCTCTATCTCTATCTCTATCTCTATCTCTATCTCTATCTCTATCTCTATCTCTATCTCTATCTCTATCTCTATCTCTATCTCTATCTCTATCTCTATCTCTATCTCTATCTCTATCTCTATCTCTATCTCTATCTCTATCTCTATCTCTATCTCTATCTCTATCTCTATCTCTATCTCTATCTCTATCTCTATCTCTATCTCTATCTCTATCTCTATCTCTATCTCTATCTCTATCTCTATCTCTATCTCTATCTCTATCTCTATCTCTATCTCTATCTCTATCTCTATCTCTATCTCTATCTCTATCTCTATCTCTATCTCTATCTCTATCTCTATCTCTATCTCTATCTCTATCTCTATCTCTATCTCTATCTCTATCTCTATCTCTATCTCTATCTCTATCTCTATCTCTATCTCTATCTCTATCTCTATCTCTATCTCTATCTCTATCTCTATCTCTATCTCTATCTCTATCTCTATCTCTATCTCTATCTCTATCTCTATCTCTATCTCTATCTCTATCTCTATCTCTATCTCTATCTCTATCTCTATCTCTATCTCTATCTCTATCTCTATCTCTATCTCTATCTCTATCTCTATCTCTATCTCTATCTCTATCTCTATCTCTATCTCTATCTCTATCTCTATCTCTATCTCTATCTCTATCTCTATCTCTATCTCTATCTCTATCTCTATCTCTATCTCTATCTCTATCTCTATCTCTATCTCTATCTCTATCTCTATCTCTATCTCTATCTCTATCTCTATCTCTATCTCTATCTCTATCTCTATCTCTATCTCTATCTCTATCTCTATCTCTATCTCTATCTCTATCTCTATCTCTATCTCTATCTCTATCTCTATCTCTATCTCTATCTCTATCTCTATCTCTATCTCTATCTCTATCTCTATCTCTATCTCTATCTCTATCTCTATCTCTATCTCTATCTCTATCTCTATCTCTATCTCTATCTCTATCTCTATCTCTATCTCTATCTCTATCTCTATCTCTATCTCTATCTCTATCTCTATCTCTATCTCTATCTCTATCTCTATCTCTATCTCTATCTCTATCTCTATCTCTATCTCTATCTCTATCTCTATCTCTATCTCTATCTCTATCTCTATCTCTATCTCTATCTCTATCTCTATCTCTATCTCTATCTCTATCTCTATCTCTATCTCTATCTCTATCTCTATCTCTATCTCTATCTCTATCTCTATCTCTATCTCTATCTCTATCTCTATCTCTATCTCTATCTCTATCTCTATCTCTATCTCTATCTCTATCTCTATCTCTATCTCTATCTCTATCTCTATCTCTATCTCTATCTCTATCTCTATCTCTATCTCTATCTCTATCTCTATCTCTATCTCTATCTCTATCTCTATCTCTATCTCTATCTCTATCTCTATCTCTATCTCTATCTCTATCTCTATCTCTATCTCTATCTCTATCTCTATCTCTATCTCTATCTCTATCTCTATCTCTATCTCTATCTCTATCTCTATCTCTATCTCTATCTCTATCTCTATCTCTATCTCTATCTCTATCTCTATCTCTATCTCTATCTCTATCTCTATCTCTATCTCTATCTCTATCTCTATCTCTATCTCTATCTCTATCTCTATCTCTATCTCTATCTCTATCTCTATCTCTATCTCTATCTCTATCTCTATCTCTATCTCTATCTCTATCTCTATCTCTATCTCTATCTCTATCTCTATCTCTATCTCTATCTCTATCTCTATCTCTATCTCTATCTCTATCTCTATCTCTATCTCTATCTCTATCTCTATCTCTATCTCTATCTCTATCTCTATCTCTATCTCTATCTCTATCTCTATCTCTATCTCTATCTCTATCTCTATCTCTATCTCTATCTCTATCTCTATCTCTATCTCTATCTCTATCTCTATCTCTATCTCTATCTCTATCTCTATCTCTATCTCTATCTCTATCTCTATCTCTATCTCTATCTCTATCTCTATCTCTATCTCTATCTCTATCTCTATCTCTATCTCTATCTCTATCTCTATCTCTATCTCTATCTCTATCTCTATCTCTATCTCTATCTCTATCTCTATCTCTATCTCTATCTCTATCTCTATCTCTATCTCTATCTCTATCTCTATCTCTATCTCTATCTCTATCTCTATCTCTATCTCTATCTCTATCTCTATCTCTATCTCTATCTCTATCTCTATCTCTATCTCTATCTCTATCTCTATCTCTATCTCTATCTCTATCTCTATCTCTATCTCTATCTCTATCTCTATCTCTATCTCTATCTCTATCTCTATCTCTATCTCTATCTCTATCTCTATCTCTATCTCTATCTCTATCTCTATCTCTATCTCTATCTCTATCTCTATCTCTATCTCTATCTCTATCTCTATCTCTATCTCTAT
>CAXAQZ010000609.1:0-17000 GCA_963971145.1 Sussaba pulchella | reverse complement strand
GATTGATGATTGATGATTGATGATTGATGATTGATGATTGATGATTAATGATTGATGATTGATGATTGATGATTGATGATTGATGATTGATGATTGATGATTGATGATTGATGATTGATGATTGATGATTGATGATTGATGATTGATGATTGATGACTGATGACTGATGATTGATGACTGATGATTGATGATTGATGATTGATGATTGATGATTGATGATTGATGATTGATGATTGATGATTGATGATTGATGATTGATGATTGATGATTGATGATTGATGATTGATGATTGATGATTGATGATTGATGATTGATGATTGATGATTGATGATTGATGATTGATGATTGATGATTGATGATTGATGATTGATGATTGATGATTGATGATTGATGATTGATGATTGATGATTGATGATTGATGATTGATGATTGATGATTGATGATTGATGATTGATGATTGATGATTGATGATTGATGATTGATGATTGATGATTGATGATTGATGATTGATGATTGATGATTGATGATTGATGATTGATGATTGATGATTGATGATTGATGATTGATGATTGATGATTGATGATTGATGATTGATGATTGATGATTGATGATTGATGATTGATGATTGATGATTGATGATTGATGATTGATGATTGATGATTGATGATTGATGATTGATGATTGATGATTGATGATTGATGATTGATGATTGATGATTGATGATTGATGATTGATGATTGATGATTGATGATTGATGATTGATGATTGATGATTGATGATTGATGATTGATGATTGATGATTGATGATTGATGATTGATGATTGATGATTGATGATTGATGATTGATGATTGATGATTGATGATTGATGATTGATGATTGATGATTGATGATTGATGATTGATGATTGATGATTGATGATTGATGATTGATGATTGATGATTGATGATTGATGATTGATGATTGATGATTGATGATTGATGATTGATGATTGATGATTGATGATTGATGATTGATGATTGATGATTGATGATTGATGATTGATGATTGATGATTGATGATTGATGATTGATGATTGATGATTGATGATTGATGATTGATGATTGATGATTGATGATTGATGATTGATGATTGATGATTGATGATTGATGATTGATGATTGATGATTGATGATTGATGATTGATGATTGATGATTGATGATTGATGATTGATGATTGATGATTGATGATTGATGATTGATGATTGATGATTGATGATTGATGATTGATGATTGATGATTGATGATTGATGATTGATGATTGATGATTGATGATTGATGATTGATGATTGATGATTGATGATTGATGATTGATGATTGATGATTGATGATTGATGATTGATGATTGATGATTGATGATTGATGATTGATGATTGATGATTGATGATTGATGATTGATGATTGATGATTGATGATTGATGATTGATGATTGATGATTGATGATTGATGATTGATGATTGATGATTGATGATTGATGATTGATGATTGATGATTGATGATTGATGATTGATGATTGATGATTGATGATTGATGATTGATGATTGATGATTGATGATTGATGATTGATGATTGATGATTGATGATTGATGATTGATGATTGATGATTGATGATTGATGATTGATGATTGATGATTGATGATTGATGATTGATGATTGATGATTGATGATTGATGATTGATGATTGATGATTGATGATTGATGATTGATGATTGATGATTGATGATTGATGATTGATGATTGATGATTGATGATTGATGATTGATGATTGATGATTGATGATTGATGATTGATGATTGATGATTGATGATTGATGATTGATGATTGATGATTGATGATTGATGATTGATGATTGATGATTGATGATTGATGATTGATGATTGATGATTGATGATTGATGATTGATGATTGATGATTGATGATTGATGATTGATGATTGATGATTGATGATTGATGATTGATGATTGATGATTGATGATTGATGATTGATGATTGATGATTGATGATTGATGATTGATGATTGATGATTGATGATTGATGATTGATGATTGATGATTGATGATTGATGATTGATGATTGATGATTGATGATTGATGATTGATGATTGATGATTGATGATTGATGATTGATGATTGATGATTGATGATTGATGATTGATGATTGATGATTGATGATTGATGATTGATGATTGATGATTGATGATTGATGATTGATGATTGATGATTGATGATTGATGATTGATGATTGATGATTGATGATTGATGATTGATGATTGATGATTGATGATTGATGATTGATGATTGATGATTGATGATTGATGATTGATGATTGATGATTGATGATTGATGATTGATGATTGATGATTGATGATTGATGATTGATGATTGATGATTGATGATTGATGATTGATGATTGATGATTGATGATTGATGATTGATGATTGATGATTGATGATTGATGATTGATGATTGATGATTGATGATTGATGATTGATGATTGATGATTGATGATTGATGATTGATGATTGATGATTGATGATTGATGATTGATGATTGATGATTGATGATTGATGATTGATGATTGATGATTGATGATTGATGATTGATGATTGATGATTGATGATTGATGATTGATGATTGATGATTGATGATTGATGATTGATGATTGATGATTGATGATTGATGATTGATGATTGATGATTGATGATTGATGATTGATGATTGATGATTGATGATTGATGATTGATGATTGATGATTGATGATTGATGATTGATGATTGATGATTGATGATTGATGATTGATGATTGATGATTGATGATTGATGATTGATGATTGATGATTGATGATTGATGATTGATGATTGATGATTGATGATTGATGATTGATGATTGATGATTGATGATTGATGATTGATGATTGATGATTGATGATTGATGATTGATGATTGATGATTGATGATTGATGATTGATGATTGATGATTGATGATTGATGATTGATGATTGATGATTGATGATTGATGATTGATGATTGATGATTGATGATTGATGATTGATGATTGATGATTGATGATTGATGATTGATGATTGATGATTGATGATTGATGATTGATGATTGATGATTGATGATTGATGATTGATGATTGATGATTGATGATTGATGATTGATGATTGATGATTGATGATTGATGATTGATGATTGATGATTGATGATTGATGATTGATGATTGATGATTGATGATTGATGATTGATGATTGATGATTGATGATTGATGATTGATGATTGATGATTGATGATTGATGATTGATGATTGATGATTGATGATTGATGATTGATGATTGATGATTGATGATTGATGATTGATGATTGATGATTGATGATTGATGATTGATGATTGATGATTGATGATTGATGATTGATGATTGATGATTGATGATTGATGATTGATGATTGATGATTGATGATTGATGATTGATGATTGATGATTGATGATTGATGATTGATGATTGATGATTGATGATTGATGATTGATGATTGATGATTGATGATTGATGATTGATGATTGATGATTGATGATTGATGATTGATGATTGATGATTGATGATTGATGATTGATGATTGATGATTGATGATTGATGATTGATGATTGATGATTGATGATTGATGATTGATGATTGATGATTGATGATTGATGATTGATGATTGATGATTGATGATTGATGATTGATGATTGATGATTCATGATTCATGATTCATGATTCATGATTGATGATTGATGATTGATGATTGATGATTGATGATTGATGATTGATGATTGATGATTGATGATTGATGATTGATGATTGATGATTGATGATTGATGATTGATGATTGATGATTGATGATTGATGATTGATGATTGATGATTGATGATTGATGATTGATGATTGATGATTGATGATTGATGATTGATGATTGATGATTGATGATTGATGATTGATGATTGATGATTGATGATTGATGATTGATGATTGATGATTGATGATTGATGATTGATGATTGATGATTGATGATTGATGATTGATGATTGATGATTGATGATTGATGATTGATGATTGATGATTGATGATTGATGATTGATGATTGATGATTGATGATTGATGATTGATGATTGATGATTGATGATTGATGATTGATGATTGATGATTGATGATTGATGATTGATGATTGATGATTGATGATTGATGATTGATGATTGATGATTGATGATTGATGATTGATGATTGATGATTGATGATTGATGATTGATGATTGATGATTGATGATTGATGATTGATGATTGATGATTGATGATTGATGATTGATGATTGATGATTGATGATTGATGATTGATGATTGATGATTGATGATTGATGATTGATGATTGATGATTGATGATTGATGATTGATGATTGATGATTGATGATTGATGATTGATGATTGATGATTGATGATTGATGATTGATGATTGATGATTGATGATTGATGATTGATGATTGATGATTGATGATTGATGATTGATGATTGATGATTGATGATTGATGATTGATGATTGATGATTGATGATTGATGATTGATGATTGATGATTGATGATTGATGATTGATGATTGATGATTGATGATTGATGATTGATGATTGATGATTGATGATTGATGATTGATGATTGATGATTGATGATTGATGATTGATGATTGATGATTGATGATTGATGATTGATGATTGATGATTGATGATTGATGATTGATGATTGATGATTGATGATTGATGATTGATGATTGATGATTGATGATTGATGATTGATGATTGATGATTGATGATTGATGATTGATGATTGATGATTGATGATTGATGATTGATGATTGATGATTGATGATTGATGATTGATGATTGATGATTGATGATTGATGATTGATGATTGATGATTGATGATTGATGATTGATGATTGATGATTGATGATTGATGATTGATGATTGATGATTGATGATTGATGATTGATGATTGATGATTGATGATTGATGATTGATGATTGATGATTGATGATTGATGATTGATGATTGATGATTGATGATTGATGATTGATGATTGATGATTGATGATTGATGATTGATGATTGATGATTGATGATTGATGATTGATGATTGATGATTGATGATTGATGATTGATGATTGATGATTGATGATTGATGATTGATGATTGATGATTGATGATTGATGATTGATGATTGATGATTGATGATTGATGATTGATGATTGATGATTGATGATTGATGATTGATGATTGATGATTGATGATTGATGATTGATGATTGATGATTGATGATTGATGATTGATGATTGATGATTGATGATTGATGATTGATGATTGATGATTGATGATTGATGATTGATGATTGATGATTGATGATTGATGATTGATGATTGATGATTGATGATTGATGATTGATGATTGATGATTGATGATTGATGATTGATGATTGATGATTGATGATTGATGATTGATGATTGATGATTGATGATTGATGATTGATGATTGATGATTGATGATTGATGATTGATGATTGATGATTGATGATTGATGATTGATGATTGATGATTGATGATTGATGATTGATGATTGATGATTGATGATTGATGATTGATGATTGATGATTGATGATTGATGATTGATGATTGATGATTGATGATTGATGATTGATGATTGATGATTGATGATTGATGATTGATGATTGATGATTGATGATTGATGATTGATGATTGATGATTGATGATTGATGATTGATGATTGATGATTGATGATTGATGATTGATGATTGATGATTGATGATTGATGATTGATGATTGATGATTGATGATTGATGATTGATGATTGATGATTGATGATTGATGATTGATGATTGATGATTGATGATTGATGATTGATGATTGATGATTGATGATTGATGATTGATGATTGATGATTGATGATTGATGATTGATGATTGATGATTGATGATTGATGATTGATGATTGATGATTGATGATTGATGATTGATGATTGATGATTGATGATTGATGATTGATGATTGATGATTGATGATTGATGATTGATGATTGATGATTGATGATTGATGATTGATGATTGATGATTGATGATTGATGATTGATGATTGATGATTGATGATTGATGATTGATGATTGATGATTGATGATTGATGATTGATGATTGATGATTGATGATTGATGATTGATGATTGATGATTGATGATTGATGATTGATGATTGATGATTGATGATTGATGATTGATGATTGATGATTGATGATTGATGATTGATGATTGATGATTGATGATTGATGATTGATGATTGATGATTGATGATTGATGATTGATGATTGATGATTGATGATTGATGATTGATGATTGATGATTGATGATTGATGATTGATGATTGATGATTGATGATTGATGATTGATGATTGATGATTGATGATTGATGATTGATGATTGATGATTGATGATTGATGATTGATGATTGATGATTGATGATTGATGATTGATGATTGATGATTGATGATTGATGATTGATGATTGATGATTGATGATTGATGATTGATGATTGATGATTGATGATTGATGATTGATGATTGATGATTGATGATTGATGATTGATGATTGATGATTGATGATTGATGATTGATGATTGATGATTGATGATTGATGATTGATGATTGATGATTGATGATTGATGATTGATGATTGATGATTGATGATTGATGATTGATGATTGATGATTGATGATTGATGATTGATGATTGATGATTGATGATTGATGATTGATGATTGATGATTGATGATTGATGATTGATGATTGATGATTGATGATTGATGATTGATGATTGATGATTGATGATTGATGATTGATGATTGATGATTGATGATTGATGATTGATGATTGATGATTGATGATTGATGATTGATGATTGATGATTGATGATTGATGATTGATGATTGATGATTGATGATTGATGATTGATGATTGATGATTGATGATTGATGATTGATGATTGATGATTGATGATTGATGATTGATGATTGATGATTGATGATTGATGATTGATGATTGATGATTGATGATTGATGATTGATGATTGATGATTGATGATTGATGATTGATGATTGATGATTGATGATTGATGATTGATGATTGATGATTGATGATTGATGATTGATGATTGATGATTGATGATTGATGATTGATGATTGATGATTGATGATTGATGATTGATGATTGATGATTGATGATTGATGATTGATGATTGATGATTGATGATTGATGATTGATGATTGATGATTGATGATTGATGATTGATGATTGATGATTGATGATTGATGATTGATGATTGATGATTGATGATTGATGATTGATGATTGATGATTGATGATTGATGATTGATGATTGATGATTGATGATTGATGATTGATGATTGATGATTGATGATTGATGATTGATGATTGATGATTGATGATTGATGATTGATGATTGATGATTGATGATTGATGATTGATGATTGATGATTGATGATTGATGATTGATGATTGATGATTGATGATTGATGATTGATGATTGATGATTGATGATTGATGATTGATGATTGATGATTGATGATTGATGATTGATGATTGATGATTGATGATTGATGATTGATGATTGATGATTGATGATTGATGATTGATGATTGATGATTGATGATTGATGATTGATGATTGATGATTGATGATTGATGATTGATGATTGATGATTGATGATTGATGATTGATGATTGATGATTGATGATTGATGATTGATGATTGATGATTGATGATTGATGATTGATGATTGATGATTGATGATTGATGATTGATGATTGATGATTGATGATTGATGATTGATGATTGATGATTGATGATTGATGATTGATGATTGATGATTGATGATTGATGATTGATGATTGATGATTGATGATTGATGATTGATGATTGATGATTGATGATTGATGATTGATGATTGATGATTGATGATTGATGATTGATGATTGATGATTGATGATTGATGATTGATGATTGATGATTGATGATTGATGATTGATGATTGATGATTGATGATTGATGATTGATGATTGATGATTGATGATTGATGATTGATGATTGATGATTGATGATTGATGATTGATGATTGATGATTGATGATTGATGATTGATGATTGATGATTGATGATTGATGATTGATGATTGATGATTGATGATTGATGATTGATGATTGATGATTGATGATTGATGATTGATGATTGATGATTGATGATTGATGATTGATGATTGATGATTGATGATTGATGATTGATGATTGATGATTGATGATTGATGATTGATGATTGATGATTGATGATTGATGATTGATGATTGATGATTGATGATTTATGATTGATGATGGATGATTGATGATTGATGATTGATGATTGATGATTGATGATTGATGATTGATGATTGATGATTGATGATTGATGATTGATGATTGCTGATTGATGATTGATGATTGATGATTGATGTTTGATGATTGATGATTGATGATTGATGATTGATGATTGATGATTGATGATTGATGATTGATGATTGATGATTGATAATTGATGATCGATGATTGATGGATGATGATTGATGATTGATGATTGATAATTAATGATTGATGATTGATGATTAATGATTGATAATTGATGATTGATGATTGATGATTGATGATTGATGATTGATGATTGATGATTGATGATTGATGATTTATGATTGATGATTGATGATTGATGATTGATGATTGATGATTGATGATTGATGATTGATGATCGATGATTGATGATTGACGATTGATGATTGATGATTGATGATTGATGATTAATGATCAATGATTAATAATTGATAATTGATAATTGATAATTGATAATTGATAATTGATAATTGATAATTGATAATTGATAATTGATAATTGATAATTGATAATTGATAATTGATAATTGATAATTGATAATTGATAATTGATAATTGATAATTGATAATTGATAATTGATAATTGATAATTGATAATTGATAATTGATAATTGATAATTGATAATTGATAATTGATAATTGATAATTGATAATTGATAATTGATAATTGATAATTGATAATTGATAATTGATAATTGATAATTGATAATTGATAATTGATAATTGATAATTGATAATTGATAATTGATAATTGATAATTGATAATTGATAATTGATAATTGATAATTGATAATTGATAATTGATAATTGATAATTGATAATTGATAATTGATAATTGATAATTGATAATTGATAATTGATAATTGATAATTGATAATTGATAATTGATAATTGATAATTGATAATTGATAATTGATAATTGATAATTGATAATTGATAATTGATAATTGATAATTGATAATTGATAATTGATAATTGATAATTGATAATTGATAATTGATAATTGATAATTGATAATTGATAATTGATAATTGATAATTGATAATTGATAATTGATAATTGATAATTGATAATTGATAATTGATAATTGATAATTGATAATTGATAATTGATAATTGATAATTGACGATTGATGATTGATGATTGATGAGTGATGATTGATGATTGATGATTGATGATTGATGATTGATGATTGATGATTGATGATTGATGATTGATGATTGATGATTGATGATTGATGATTGATGATTGATGATTGATGATTGATGATTGATGATTGATGATTGATGATTGATGATTGATGATTGATGATTGATGATTGATGATTGATGATTGATGATTGATGATTGATGATTGATGATTGATGATTGATGATTGATGATTGATGATTGATGATTGATGATTGATGATTAATGATTGATGATTGATGATTGATGATTGATGATTGATGATTGATGATTGATGATTAATGATTGATGATTGATGATTGATGATTGATAATTGATGATTGATATTTGATGATTGATGATTGAGGATTGATGATTGATGATTGAGGATTGATAATTGATGATTGATGATTGATGATTGATGATCGATGATCGATGATTGATGATTTATGATTGATGATTGATGATTGATGATTGATGAATGATGATTGATGATTGATGATTGATGATTGATGATTGATGATTGATAATTGATAATTGATGATTGATGATTGATGATTGATAATTGATGATTGATGATTGATGATTGATGATTGATGATTGATGATTGATGATTGATGATTGATGATTGATGATTGATGATTGATGATTGATGATTGATGATTGATGATTGATGATTGATGATTGATGATTGATGATTGATGATTGATGATTGATGATTGATGATTGATGATTGATGATTGATGATTGATGATTGATAATTGATGATTGATGATTGATGATTGATGATTGATGATTGATGATTGATGATTGATGATTGATGATTTATGATTGATGATTGATGATTGATGATTGATGATTGATGATTGATGATTGATGATTGATGATCGATGATTGATGATTGACGATTGATGATTGATGATTGATGATTGATGATTAATGATCAATGATTAATAATTGATAATTGATAATTGATAATTGATAATTGATAATTGATAATTGATAATTGATAATTGATAATTGATAATTGATAATTGATAATTGATAATTGATAATTGATAATTGATAATTGATAATTGATAATTGATAATTGATAATTGATAATTGATAATTGATAATTGATAATTGATAATTGATAATTGATAATTGATAATTGATAATTGATAATTGATAATTGATAATTGATAATTGATAATTGATAATTGATAATTGATAATTGATAATTGATAATTGATAATTGATAATTGATAATTGATAATTGATAATTGATAATTGATAATTGATAATTGATAATTGATAATTGATAATTGATAATTGATAATTGATAATTGATAATTGATAATTGATAATTGATAATTGATAATTGATAATTGATAATTGATAATTGATAATTGATAATTGATAATTGATAATTGATAATTGATAATTGATAATGGATAATTGATAATTGATAATTGATAATTGATAATTGATAATTGATAATTGATAATTGATAATTGACGATTGATGATTGATGATTGATGATTGATGATTGATGATTGATGATTGATGATTGATGATTTATGATTGATGATTGATGATTGATGATTGATGATTGATGATTGATGATTGATGATTGATGATTGATGATTGATGATTGATGATTGATGATTGATGATTGATGATTGATGATTGATGATTGATGATTGATGATTGATGATTGATGATTGATGATTGATGATTGATGATTGATGATTGATGATTGATGATTGATGATTGATGATTGATGATTGATGATTGATGATTGATGATTGATGATTGATGATTGATGATTGATGATTGATGATTAATGATTGATGATTGATGATTGATGATTGATAATTGATGATTGATATTTGATGATTGATGATTGAGGATTGATGATTGATGATTGATGATTGATGATTGAGGATTGATGATTGATGATTGATGATTGATGATTGATGATCGATGATCGATAATTGATGATTTATGATTGATGATTGATGAATGATGATTGATGATTGATGATTGATGATTAATGATTGATGATTGATAATTGATAATTGATGATTGATGATTGATGATTGATGATTGATGATTGATGATTGATGATTGATGATTGATGATTGATGATTGATGATTGATGATTGATGATTGATGATTGATGATTGATGATTGATGATTGATGATTGATGATTGATGATTGATGATTGATGATTGATGATTGATGATTGATGATTGATGATTGATGATTGATGATTGATGATTGATGATTGATGATTGATGATTGATGATTGATAATTGATGATTGATGATTGATGATTGATGATTGATGATTGATGATTGATGATTGATGATTGATGATTGATGATTGATGATTGATGATTGATGATTGATGATTGATGATTGATGATTGATGATTGATGATTGATGATTGATGATTGATGATTGATGATTGATGATTGATGATTGATGATTGATGATTGATGATTGATGATTGATGATTGATGATTGATGATTGATGATTGATGATTGATGATTGATGATTGATGATTGATGATTGATGATTGATGATTGATGATTGATGATTGATGATTGATGATTGATGATTGATGATTGATGATTGATGATTGATGATTGATGATTGATGATTGATGATTGATGATTGATGATTGATGATTGATGATTGATGATTGATGATTGATGATTGATGATTGATGATTGATGATTGATGATTGATGATTGATGATTGATGATTGATGATTGATGATTGATGATTGATGATTGATGATTGATGATTGATGATTGATGATTGATGATTGATGATTGATGATTGATGATTGATGATTGATGATTGATGATTGATGATTGATGATTGATGATTGATGATTGATGATTGATGATTGATGATTGATGATTGATGATTGATGATTGATGATTGATGATTGATGATTGATGATTGATGATTGATGATTGATGATTGATGATTGATGATTGATGATTGATGATTGATGATTGATGATTGATGATTGATGATTGATGATTGATGATTGATGATTGATGATTGATGATTGATGATTGATGATTGATGATTGATGATTGATGATTGATGATTGATGATTGATGATTGATGATTGATGATTGATGATTGATGATTGATGATTGATGATTGATGATTGATGATTGATGATTGATGATTGATGATTGATGATTGATGATTGATGATTGATGATTGATGATTGATGATTGATGATTGATGATTGATGATTGATGATTGATGATTGATGATTGATGATTGATGATTGATGATTGATGATTGATGATTGATGATTGATGATTGATGATTGATGATTGATGATTGATGATTGATGATTGATGATTGATGATTGATGATTGATGATTGATGATTGATGATTGATGATTGATGATTGATGATTGATGATTGATGATTGATGATTGATGATTGATGATTGATGATTGATGATTGATGATTGATGATTGATGATTGATGATTGATGATTGATGATTGATGATTGATGATTGATGATTGATGATTGATGATTGATGATTGATGATTGATGATTGATGATTGATGATTGATGATTGATGATTGATGATTGATGATTGATGATTGATGATTGATGATTGATGATTGATGATTGATGATTGATGATTGATGATTGATGATTGATGATTGATGATTGATGATTGATGATTGATGATTGATGATTGATGATTGATGATTGATGATTGATGATTGATGATTGATGATTGATGATTGATGATTGATGATTGATGATTGATGATTGATGATTGATGATTGATGATTGATGATTGATGATTGATGATTGATGATTGATGATTGATGATTGATGATTGATGATTGATGATTGATGATTGATGATTGATGATTGATGATTGATGATTGATGATTGATGATTGATGATTGATGATTGATGATTGATGATTGATGATTGATGATTGATGATTGATGATTGATGATTGATGATTGATGATTGATGATTGATGATTGATGATTGATGATTGATGATTGATGATTGATGATTGATGATTGATGATTGATGATTGATGATTGATGATTGATGATTGATGATTGATGATTGATGATTGATGATTGATGATTGATGATTGATGATTGATGATTGATGATTGATGATTGATGATTGATGATTGATGATTGATGATTGATGATTGATGATTGATGATTGATGATTGATGATTGATGATTGATGATTGATGATTGATGATTGATGATTGATGATTGATGATTGATGATTGATGATTGATGATTGATGATTGATGATTGATGATTGATGATTGATGATTGATGATTGATGATTGATGATTGATGATTGATGATTGATGATTGATGATTGATGATTGATGATTGATGATTGATGATTGATGATTGATGATTGATGATTGATGATTGATGATTGATGATTGATGATTGATGATTGATGATTGATGATTGATGATTGATGATTGATGATTGATGATTGATGATTGATGATTGATGATTGATGATTGATGATTGATGATTGATGATTGATGATTGATGATTGATGATTGATGATTGATGATTGATGATTGATGATTGATGATTGATGATTGATGATTGATGATTGATGATTGATGATTGATGATTGATGATTGATGATTGATGATTGATGATTGATGATTGATGATTGATGATTGATGATTGATGATTGATGATTGATGATTGATGATTGATGATTGATGATTGATGATTGATGATTGATGATTGATGATTGATGATTGATGATTGATGATTGATGATTGATGATTGATGATTGATGATTGATGATTGATGATTGATGATTGATGATTGATGATTTATGATTGATGATGGATGATTGATGATTGATGATTGATGATTGATGATTGATGATTGATGATTGATGATTGATGATTGATGATTGATGATTGATGATTGCTGATTGATGATTGATGATTGATGATTGATGTTTGATGATTGATGATTGATGATTGATGATTGATGATTGATGATTGATGATTGATGATTGATGATTGATGATTGATGATTGATAATTGATGATCGATGATTGATGATTGATGATTGATGATTGATGATTGATAATTAATGATTGATGATTGATGATTAATGATTGATAATTGATGATTGATGATTGATGATTGATGATTGATGATTGATGATTGATGATTGATGATTGATGATTGATGATTTATGATTGATGATTGATGATTGATGATTGATGATTGATGATTGATGATTGATGATTGATGATTGATGATCGATGATTGATGATTGACGATTGATGATTGATGATTGATGATTGATGATTAATGATCAATGATTAATAATTGATAATTGATAATTGATAATTGATAATTGATAATTGATAATTGATAATTGATAATTGATAATTGATAATTGATAATTGATAATTGATAATTGATAATTGATAATTGATAATTGATAATTGATAATTGATAATTGATAATTGATAATTGATAATTGATAATTGATAATTGATAATTGATAATTGATAATTGATAATTGATAATTGATAATTGATAATTGATAATTGATAATTGATAATTGATAATTGATAATTGATAATTGATAATTGATAATTGATAATTGATAATTGATAATTGATAATTGATAATTGATAATTGATAATTGATAATTGATAATTGATAATTGATAATTGATAATTGATAATTGATAATTGATAATTGATAATTGATAATTGATAATTGATAATTGATAATTGATAATTGATAATTGATAATTGATAATTGATAATTGATAATTGATAATTGATAATTGATAATTGATAATTGATAATTGATAATTGATAATTGATAATTGATAATTGATAATTGATAATTGATAATTGATAATTGATAATTGATAATTGATAATTGATAATTGATAATTGATAATTGATAATTGATAATTGATAATTGATAATTGATAATTGATAATTGATAATTGATAATTGATAATTGATAATTGATAATTGATAATTGATAATTGATAATTGACGATTGATGATTGATGATTGATGAGTGATGATTGATGATTGATGATTGATGATTGATGATTGATGATTGATGATTGATGATTGATGATTGATGATTGATGATTGATGATTGATGATTGATGATTGATGATTGATGATTGATGATTGATGATTGATGATTGATGATTGATGATTGATGATTGATGATTGATGATTGATGATTGATGATTGATGATTGATGATTGATGATTGATGATTGATGATTGATGATTGATGATTGATGATTGATGATTGATGATTGATGATTGATGATTGATGATTGATGATTGATGATTGATGATTGATGATTGATGATTGATGATTGATGATTGATGATTAATGATTGATGATTGATGATTGATGATTGATAATTGATGATTGATATTTGATGATTGATGATTGAGGATTGATGATTGATGATTGAGGATTGATGATTGATGATTGATGATTGATGATTGATGATCGATGATCGATGATTGATGATTTATGATTGATGATTGATGATTGATGATTGATGAATGATGATTGATGATTGATGATTGATGATTGATGATTGATGATTGATAATTGATAATTGATGATTGATGATTGATGATTGATAATTGATGATTGATGATTGATGATTGATGATTGATGATTGATGATTGATGATTGATGATTGATGATTGATGATTGATGATTGATGATTGATGATTGATGATTGATGATTGATGATTGATGATTGATGATTGATGATTGATGATTGATGATTGATGATTGATGATTGATGATTGATGATTGATGATTGATGATTGATGATTGATAATTGATGATTGATGATTGATGATTGATGATTGATGATTGATGATTGATGATTGATGATTGATGATTTATGATTGATGATTGATGATTGATGATTGATGATTGATGATTGATGATTGATGATCGATGATTGATGATTGACGATTGATGATTGATGATTGATGATTGATGATTAATGATCAATGATTAATAATTGATAATTGATAATTGATAATTGATAATTGATAATTGATAATTGATAATTGATAATTGATAATTGATAATTGATAATTGATAATTGATAATTGATAATTGATAATTGATAATTGATAATTGATAATTGATAATTGATAATTGATAATTGATAATTGATAATTGATAATTGATAATTGATAATTGATAATTGATAATTGATAATT
>CAXAQZ010000608.1:0-119271 GCA_963971145.1 Sussaba pulchella | reverse complement strand
GAAACTTATCAAATTTGTAGCAACCGTTATTCAACCCTATACGTATTTATAAAAACCTATGCATAACCTATTATAACCTATATGCATTCCCCTGCCGACAGGCAGGAGCCAAGGGGCCCACGGCAGCGGCCCCTTGGCTCGTGGGGGCGCCAAGGGGGTGCAAGGGGACCGGCGGGGGCGCGGCGCTGCTGTAGACGCGACACCAGCGCTAACTACCGCTTGGCTCTCGCAACACTTGGATCCCGGCTCTCCGCTTTGAGTTGTAGCCCCCTGGTGGGCACTCAATGCATTCGGCGTGCAGAAAGATAGTCGCCACTAGCGCCGTCTAGCGTATCCCCGGAACCCTAATTGGTACCCTTCCCCTCCCTTCACCGCGTGATTGTAAATTGAAAATAAATGGAAAACAATGAAGAAATTCATGGAATAACATACAGATATTTATGAGTAGTTATCGAACTAGCTATTCATATATTTCTGTATGTTTTCCTATGAATTTCCCAGAAAAGAGTATTTTATAACGAACTGTGACACATTGGAAGTACGATTGACACACATATTTATTCTCTGATATAACAATGTATACACTTTTTTATCTTTATACAATGCAAATTATTATTGCAATTTAAACTGAACCTAACGACGATGTTGGTCTTCGATTTTTTCGTATTGTTTTTAGTACGTGTTAGTACATACTTTTCTGAATAATCGCAATACGTCAATCCTGTGATAGACGCATGTAAACAATGAAAAAATTCTGAACTAGAAGAGCCCGTCGCAATTTCGATCCGATTTTGTTGTGCGCGGTATTTGGTGTAAATCTCTTGCCCAGAACACGTTTATCTTGGATGTGGATACCCCAAAAAATCGTATTATTGCGTATATTACGGACGCTTTGTTAAACGAATGTAAGCACTCAGAACATGATTTTGTCATGATCAGTCATGATGATGTCAAAGCAACAGAAACAAGGATGCGGGACGTTCGTGCATGTTCGTGCATATTCGTGGGTGTTCGTTGGCGGTCGGGAAGCTGGGTATGGGCAGAGGGGTGAAGTAAGGGGAGTGCGGAAGCCAACGCCATCTAGCGTATCCCCGGAGCAGAATGAGACTATGCTTCTTCACGTTCGCCTATACTAGTGGCCAGGCCATGGAGACTAGAGGTAAGGAGTACGCACGACCGTGGAAATCGCGGTCGAAATGTGTTCTCCGAAACCGGGAAAAAGTCGTCAACGCGAACCGAAATGGAGAACCACTGCTCTATGCGACTGAAGTGAGCGACCCTTGAACCTAGCTCTACGATTCGCTCAAGTTTTATCGGCGCTAACTTCATCTCGGTTCGCGTTGAAGTTCAGTGGTGCCCATTCATCCAACTTTTTCGGCACTTTCGCGCACGTTTCTGAGCGGTCCGTGCGTACTCCTTACCTCTAGTCTCCATGGGCCAGGCCCTGATCACGATTCGCCGTACCGAACGGGTCTCTCAGTCGCTTACGAAAAATCCAATTCATTGAACTGGAAATTAAGCTCTGATGATATCCTGTCCTTCAACGCTTAATGTTTGATGCTAATGCTTTCTTTCCAATAATTTGTTACAAATCATCAAAATGCCGAAAGTCAGTACACACGTTAATTCTTCCAAGTTCGACTCCGGATGGGAGCTAAAATATTTATTCATTTTAAATACCGAAAATTGTTCAGAATGCGCCATTTGTGGCCACGTGATGATCAACATCAGAAAATTCAATATTTCTCGGCATTATGAAAAATATCACAAAGAAAAAAATGAAAATCATTCGCAAGAGGAAAAATTGAAGTTAATTAAAAATTATCAGATTAAAAACAGTAGACTTTCTACTTCTGGATGTTCTTCTCTAACACCTCCCGAATGTTCCTCCGTGAAACCTGAAAATCCTTGTGAGTCTGCTGACAAAATTGGTGCTCGTCAATGTCTCTCAGCTTCTTATAGGGTCTCTTTAGAAATAGCCAAGCAAAAAAAATCTTTCACTGAGGGTGAATTTGCCAAAACTTGTTCGATATTATTTGCAGAATCATTTAACGAACCTGAAATAGCACGAAAGTTTGCAGCTGTTCCCCTTTCACGACAAACGGTTTCCAGACGGATAGGGAAGATGGATGATCAGCTCCAAGAAAGTTTAAAGATTTTATTTAGAAATTGTCGATATTTCTCCCTCTGTTTGGACGAAAGCAATGATGTTTCTGATGTGAGTCAGTTACAGATTTGCATTCGGATGATTGACCGCAATTTCGAGGCACATGAAGAATTGTTGTGTATGTATCATATGCGTGGAACAACAAAAGGAGAAGACATCTTTAAAGCTCTCGAATTCCAAGTTAACCGCTTGGGAACATTTCTCAAATGTTTTTGCAGGCATGTGCAGCTTTATAACCCCTTCTTCTTCTTCGACTATAACTTTGGTTATGATTCAAGGCGTCGCTCGGATTTTGTGTCGTTTTCAAATTTCCAAAAAAAGAACGTACGCACTATAACTGTCGCAAATTTTGAGATATTCGTCTAAATAGTTTTTGACAAAGAGATTTGTATCTAATGTTTGTTGGTATTGCATTTGGGCCGAATCCATCGATAATTTTTGATTTTATGATATTTTTAATTTTTCGAAAAATCAATATGGTCGCTATAACTTTCGTTAACTTTAACCAATCGAGCTCTAAATTTACACGAGTATAGAACATCATTAAGCAATGATATATACTAAATTTGGCGAAGATCGGCTCAGCGGATCTAATTTGATAGCAACTATAAATTTCGAAGTTCGAACCTCTGCAAGTTGGAAAATATTCGACTGAACGGCCTCAAATTCATGCACACGCTTGAACCAACAGTCAGCTTCATTTGTTACTAAATTTGGTAGAAATCTAACAACGCGTTCGAATTTTAGGACACTTTGAATTATTATGTACGTTCAAGATGACCTCCCAAGATTCAAACGTGTATAACTCAAGAACAGTTTCAGCTACGGCTCCCAAATTTTGGAGGCATGTCGAGCTCTATAACCCCTTCTTTAACTATAATTTTGGTCATGATTCAAGCCGTGAATCGGATTTTGTATCGTTTTTACATTTCGAAAAACAAGCTGCAAGTTGGAACTTGTAATTTGCTTCCTCGAAATCGTAGGTAGTGAACGAAGATTCCTCTATGAGGAAGCCAAAGATTAAATAGAAAATTACCACTCATATAGATATCTCCGTTTAATCTATCAGATTCAGGAAAAAAAATGATTCATCATAGAGGAATCTTCGTTCACTACCTACGATTTCGAGGAAGCAAATTGCAAGTTCCAACTTGCAGCTTGTTTTTTATTCTTTTAGCAAAAATCAATTATTATCGAAAATAATACTCTCCCAAATTGTTTCTTTCAAATTTTTAGAGAAGAGTACATCGACAATAATAATATTAATCTTTTGGCGCTTATTAGAGCATAGTCCATCGGTAACGTAGATGGAACTCCATTGATCGCGTTCGAAAGCTACGCTCTATAATCACTCGTTCAAAAAATGCAATGATTAAATTAATAATTTTCTGCCGTAACATTATATTTTTCCCTTATTGTTGTAAACATTAATCCCAATGTCAGAACTGGGCAAAAGTGAAGCATAGATGCTTCACATTTATCACAATGTCAGAACTAGGAAAAAAAGCATAGATGTTTCACTTTTTCCCAGTTCTGACATTTGGATTAATGTTTACAACAATAAGGGAAAAATATAATGTTACGACAGAAAATTATTAATTTAATCATTGAATATTTTAAACGACTGATTATAGAGCGTAGCTTTCAAACGAGATCAATGGAGTTCCATCTACGTTACCGATGAACTATGCTCTAATAAACGCCAAAGAATTAATATTATTATTGTCGATATACTCTTCATCTCAAAATTTGATAGAAACAATTTGGGAGAGTATCATTTTCGATAATAATTGATTTTTCTAAAAGAAATAAAAAAAATTTATTAATAAAATAAAACATAGCTTTAGAACGACTAGTCGAGCCATCTTAAAAAAATACGTGTCTATTGTGCACATTTCGGAGTATTTTCTGAAATTTTTTAAGATAAATCGAAAATGTCATACCGACCGAAAAAAATTATTTCTGTATATTTTTTATGAAAATGGTCATTTTTGAAACTCAAAAAATTCAGGAAAATGAGGTTTCAAGAAGCTTATGTAAAAATGCAACTTTTTTGTTTGAAACATTTTTCTGCTTAATCGTATGCTTTCAAGATATAACGGACTTAGAAAATTTCGAGTTTTTTAAAAAACTCAAAAAAATGCGATCCAAAAATTTTGAAAAAATGTACACTCTTTCATGTAATTAAATAATTTGACAAAATTTCAATTATTTTAAGAGCGGACAACTTTTTGACCGTTCGAAGCCGCATAGAATGCTTCATATATTATATAATATATAATATCACATATATATATGAACTAAAAATTATATATATGATTCTATACGAGCAAGTCCACCGATTCAAGTACCGGTTTTGGGCGATCTTTTTGTAACTTGGAGAAATGGAAGCGCCCATTACAAAATGAACTCTGATTTTTTTTTAGATTTTCCCCTCGGTTATTTTCGCTTGGGTGATTGTATTGGGTATCGTATGGGTAATTCTGTGAGTTTTTTATGTTTTTCTTGTTTTCATTAATTTCTCAAAGTGTTTTGTTAGAAAAAAAAATTTAAGTCGCCCACCTATCTTCTATGGAAAAAAAGCTCAGCTTTTCGAAAAAAAAATACAAAAAAAATTTTGAGAGTTGAGAAGTTACTCAAAATCACATTTGAAATATAAAAGTCGATTTTCCGCAAAATTATATTAAAAAAAATTTTTGAAAGTATTTTTCTCGAAAAACTGAGAAAATTTCCCGTAATATATGCAGAAATAAAATTGGGACCTCTGTTATAACTCGTTGAATCACCAAATGTATGACAAAACAACTAAAACCTCAATTTATATTTTTTTATTTTCAAATGAATCGTAATGTATCGTGATGTTTCTACTACAATTGCACAGTGACGTAAGACCGTGTTCACCGTAAATACATGAAAACCATATGATCAAAGATGAAACTTAGAGTCATGTGGTGACGCTGTTAGTTTCGCAAGTGCACCATCTACAACTTAAGGGTGAGGTAAGATTAGTTCGATATTGAAAAAGGATATTATTGATAATTTTTTTGACGATACAGTTGATATACATTTATTTCTATAATGACTACTCAATAACGTAACGTTAGAAGAATATTCTTAAAAATTTTTAAGAACCTTTATGATCAATTTTTCATTTACAAAATTGAGAATGTTGCCACTTCAAAATACGATAAAATAAAATAAAATGACGTCATTACCTGCAGAAACTTATCAACTAATCAAATCATTTTGGTTTCTTGATCTCAGTATTATGAATCATTTCAAAATGAGAAAATATAAATTGAGGTTTTAGATGTTTTGTCATACATTTGGTGATTTAACGAGTTATTAAAGAGGTCCCAACTTGATTTTTACATATATTACGTAAAAAATTTTCAGCTTTTCGAGAAAAATACTTGAACATTTTTTTAAAAATATACTTTTGCGAAAAATTGACTTTGATATTTCAAATGCGATTTTAAGTAATTTTTCGAGTCCCAAAAATGTTTTCGTATTTTTTTTCGAAAAGCTGAGCTTTTTTTACATAGAAAAAGTGGTCGAGTCAAATATTTTTTCCTATCAAAACACATTCAGAAACTAATAAAAACAAGAAAAACATAAAAAACTCACAGAATTACCCATACAATTACAGCGACAATAACGAAGGGAAAAATCCAAGAAAAACTCAGAGTTCTTTTCTCAATGGGGGCTTCCGTTTCTCAAAGTTACAAAAAGATCGTTGCTATCGACGGCCAAAACCGGTACTTGAATTGGTGGACTTGCTCATATATTGAGACGGCAAATAAATCTCACCTCCCCACACTCGAAAAAAAAGCGTTACCGATCGGAGCGGGTACAGCCGCACCGAGGACTAGCGATCCCCACCCCGCACGTGGGCCCCACGAGAACGCGGAACCTCGCAAGCACGGCAAACTCCCCCTCCTTCTCGAGAAACCGATCCGACAGAGAAGCGAAGATACTCGGGATAAGGAGGGCAAAGTTTGACGTCACGAGTCACCGAGTGGGAGACCTCGGAAAGCATATAAAAGGCCGAAATTAAAGCCCAAAGGAGGACATTCGTCAAACGGTGCCCGAGGAGTAGAAACGCTCGCACTAGTCAGACCCATTATCTCGGCACGGGGAACCGCTGCTCTTTAAACCTAAAACGAAAAAGGGTCCATAAAAATAACAAATTTTGAATTTAATAAGAATTCTCTCCGAAAGAAAACCCCTTCTTGCCATCTCGACTGAAGCCAGTCTTCGGTCGAGCAGAATCCCGTCGCTAAGAAGAAGCGGCGAGACTATACAACCAACCAAGAAAAAGAAAATTTGTTTCTGCGGACTAAAAACTTTTTCTCTCCTCGCGCTCATTTAATAATTTATTTTCAGGCTCTGATAAATTTAACACCCTGTTTCATTAGCAATTTCCACCTTCCCCACTAACATCCTTGCGGAAATCCGGGACTCGTCACGACTGCCCCGGCGACGGGACGACTGGGACCCCTGGACGTACGTTCCTTATCCAAGTGGAAAACCCGGGACTCGCAGCAACTGTTCCGGCGACGGAACGATCGATGCCCCTGGGTCTACACTTCCTCCTTTCCTGTAGAAGCACCCCCCCCTTTTTTTTTTTATAAACCAATAATCCTTGCGGAAATCCGGGACTCGTCACGACTGCCCCGGCGACGGGACGACTGGGACCCCTGGACGTACGTTCCTTATCCAAGTGGAAAACCCGGGACTCGCAGCAACTGTTCCGGCGACGGAACGACCGGTGCCCCTGGGCCTACACTCTCCCTCCTACCCTAACTAATTGTTGCTCAAATATAAAAATTAAATAATTACAGTCCACATTTACCAGAGCCTGAACCTCGAAAAAAAAATTATTTCCAAAACGCTTATCCAACACCTGTGATTCATTTGTAATAAAAAAAAAAAATATATATATATAATGAAACAAAAGAATAAAATTAAATCCGTCTAAGAATTATTTTCTTTTCAGCATCTGCCCCAAAATCGACGCGCGGGCCTGAACCTGCGCGTCGTTTTCTTCCGGAGCACGGTTCTGTCCCGCTCCGGAAAGAGTAACGTTACATATAGTTAAATAGAAGAAAAAATTTACTTAATTTTTAAAAACTTTTTTTTTCAATTTCTTAAACGGAAATGAAAATGTAGCCACCTTGAACTTTTTGGGCCAACGCTTCGTTCGGAAGTTATAGATTTTACTCGACATATATAACCCGTAAATATTTACCCGGTTGTCAAGAAAAAACCTATAACTTTAGAACGGAGCGTCGGCACAAGTCCTGCTGGTTGTCAAAATTTTCGTTTTCGTTCAAGGAATTTGAAAAAAAAAAATTTCAATAATTGAGGATATTTTTTTTTTTTCATGTAATCTTTGACTATTAAAACATGTATATTTACGGGTTTTTTATAACAAAAAAAGCTATAACCTTCGAACGAAGCCTCAGCCCAAGTTTGGCAGGGTTTCAAAATTGCTGAGGTAAATCGATTTGAATGACGGAGCATGGTCGATAGTCCAAAAAATTCGTTTGACTGTACTCAAAAGCAGGGGCTCAAAATAAAAAACGCTGAAATACGGTTCTCTTCATTTTCGACATATATTGATATAAAAAATTCGGGGGCAAAAATGTTGACCCAACCGCCTCAGCTGCGGAAACCTCCAGAAAGACCCGATTGACTGGACCTCTACATTTGAGCTCTCTATCTTAACACTAAGGGACGCCTGAAAAGTGTTCAATATTTTTTTATCGACGTTTGAAATTTTTTTTTCCTATTTAAACATCATAAAGTTGAGCTCAAAAAGAACTCGTTTTTCAAATTTTAGCTCTCCATCATGATATGGTGATAAAGCGTGTCCGTGAATTTTATTTTTTCACTTTTTTGTTAACTTTTCTTTTTAATTTTGTCTAGTTGCAAAATTTAGTAGTGACCTCAAAGAATCAAGATCTTTCAAATTTTAGCGCTTTATCTTAATATTAAGGCGTACCTGTCAACTTTTTTTAAAATTATTATATAATTTTTTTGTATTAAAAAAAATGTATTGCACTTGAAAAATCTGAAATTGACCTCATAAGAAGAAGAGTCTCCAAATTTCAGCTCTCTATCTCAATAGTGAGGCGTACCTGTGAATTTTTCATTTAATTTCATTATTTATTTTTCTTTCTTTTAGAGGACTTTAATTTTACGAGATTAACGTTCGATTGCCGAAGAAGCATCGAAACTGACTGAGAGCCGATTTCAGAAAAAAAACATTTTCTGCGAGGCCGTGGACATTTTGTTTCGGCTAGTAGAAATATATAAAGGATGTGAAGCTTGAAATGATAATTCAAATTTATTTATTTATTAATGACGAATGATTTTTTATGTATTTTGAAAATAAACTTTTGATCATGATGTTGTATCCGGTCGAACGTTCCGCGGAATGTACGACCGGATGCAACGACGGCAAAAACCGATCGGAGTCGCGCTTCGCGACGGCACGTGCGGTACCGCTAATTATGCGTTTTTAGCGGTCACCTTGGTGCCGTCGAATTGGCGAAATGCGATTCCGACCCGCAAAAAGGAAAAATTATTAATCGTGCGATCCGCCCCTCCTCGATCACGAGTGACCGATGAGGGCGAGTCGCCACGAAACCAAAGTTAGTACCAAAAAAGTCTCCGAACGACGCGAATCCGGGAGTAACGAGATTTCGCGAAGTTCGTCACCAGTATTCCACGGGAGTAACGTGTGAATACGCCGAAAACCCTAAGTGCGCGAGAGTGCAACGCGTCACAAAATAACCGGTCGTGAGAGTAGCACGAGCCGGGGCTTTCTCTAAAAAAACAGTGAATAACCCTTCTCTAATTCTCTTCAAACTCTAATACTCGACATAAAATATCGTGAATAAAACTCAGTGACATTAATTAGTGACAATAACCCTTTTCTAATTCTCTCCAAATTCTAATATTTGACATATATCGTGAATAAAACTCAGTGACATTAATTAGTGACATTAAGTGTAATCGTAAGATCGAGTGCGCGACTCCATCGAACGCGGCCTGCGAGCCGCCTCCGTTCAGGAGTTCGAGCGCGATCCGTCGGCAACCGTCTGCTTGCGAGCGAGGTTCCGACGGCACCTCATGTGAGTAATAGACGCCTGCGGGCTGATAAGTTTTCTCAACGGAGTACCGTCCGAACACGCGTGTGTGTGCGGTACTCCCTGTAACAAGCAAAACTATTTTCACCAACAATAAATGTTAACCTAATTTTGACTATTAATTAAATTTCGTTGTTCTGGTTTATTTCGTCTCCCAGTCGGGCGGTGCGGGCCCGTACGGGACGCGGCAGCCCTACTCCCTCCTTACCCTTTTTCACACTACCCTCCTTTTGATTTACTTTCTCCTTGTTTTTGCTGCGCCTTCTGCGCAGCTGGTGGCACCGAAATACTAAAAGCAACACCGCTACACCCACGTACCACACTCGGTGGTACGTAACAATGACATGAAAATTAAAACAGAATATTAAAACAGTAATTCTTTATTTTATACACTACCGGAGAACATTATCTGGCCACAAACGTGCTCGTAAAAATCACTGGTTTTTGAACGTCGACAACTTTGAGATGAAAAACGCTAAGAACTTTCTGCAAGCCCTATTGGAAAGCTTATGGATGTTTGAATTTATTAATATTAAAAAGAATATATTTCCATCATTAAGGATTATTCCCAAATTTTCTATCTTGACTTTGACTTATCGAGAAAGTTAATTTTTTCTTATTTAAAATTTCTCACGCCTCACTTCTACATTTTTATCTTTAATTTAAGCCCAAGAACCACGGAAAATCTTAGCTGGTTCTTGAGTTATCATAAAGATTGTGCAAACGTGTGTGAATTGTGTTCTCTTGAGAAGGCAGGAGTGCTGTGAGTTATACCTGATATGAAAATATCAATGGACTCGATTATTTATAAGCTTTCCACCGGTCAAACTCAATTTTCAAAGGTTTGTGTTCAATCCAAAATAATATTTGCAATAATCGTTTATCTCGGAAATTTTACATAAATATACGCCATCAATGGAGATTTATTTTTTCGATAATATGCTAAACAATTTAGTTCAAAAACATAAATTTCACAGAATATGCGATATAATTATAACCAAAATGAGTTAGAAATAAATGCAAAAACATCGATGTACGGGGACACTGTAAAGGGAAATACATCAACGCTCAATCATCGTTGCGCGGCAAGCCAAGAACGCTCGTCGAAACGAGATATTCACGGCGGCGTCGAAAATCCTCCCGTCTAGTACAATACATCCTAGCCAGCATTCCTGTACATACACACACACACCGTAACGGGCGTCGATAGTCCCCCTTGTGAGTCGGGCCTGAGATGACGCACGATAATTGGTCATGGTCATGTCATGGCGTACAGCCAATCACCGCCACCGGATAGACACGGCAGGGCACCGAGAGCACCCCCCGTCGAGCCAGCCCTGAGGAAGCCTCGAGCAGCGGGCGCTCAGGAACCGTTCTCGAGCCGAGCCTGGCTCAGTACCAACGCTGGTTGGCCGCAAGCATCGGAATGCGGCAGCCAATCGGAAACCGGCACACCGTGCACCGCCGCCGACGAGCGGGTATAAAAGGAGCACCACCGAGCAGCGAAATCATCATTCGATCATCGAGAAAGTCATAGTCGGACCCAAGTAGTCAAAATTATAATCATAAAGTCGAGGATCGTCAAAGAGACACAAGGAGGTAAATTTTCCCACCTTTTCCTAACGAGTAAGGGGTAGTACCCGATGACGGGTACCAACCAGTGCTGCCAGATTGAGGGGAAGTGAAGATTTCAAGAGGCCCCCACCACACGGTTCTGTTGGATGGCGCGTGAGGAGAGGCAACTCGCGCGCGCGCGTGCAATACCGTCGCTGCCGTCGGCATCACGCTGACGCTCGGCCTCCCTCGCGGCGCTAAATTTGAATTGCGCATGAAGCTTAGCCGACCCGTCGATCCGATTTCACGAGAAAAAATGTTATACCCATTACCATCGTTTCGGAACAATTTCGTTGGCGTTTATTTGCTTAATGGGACTCGCAAATAGACGGATTCCGTAAACCGAGTGTTAATAATTGGATATTCAACTATAAATATATATTTATGGTTAAATAATGGGAAAAAAATATCATATTCATGGAAATACAATATGCATATGAGAGATTCCACGTGAAACCGGCCACTTCTGACCCGACCGGTGTTCGATTTGGATGAAATTTTTTTTCCTCAAAGTACATGATGACGACAACATTTGACAATTTTTTTAGATTTTTGCCGGCATTATTTATTTAGTAATGAATTCTTGAAAATGTCGTCAGTCGATTTTTCAACTGCAAATATCTCCAAGGCAAGATATCCCAATTTAATGGCTCGCACGTCAAAATATGCAGAATAAGGTCATCTTCTAGAAAAAAATATTAAAAAATTCTTTTACTGTTATATATATTACTTTTTTTATATCTAAATTACTAAAATCGACTTTCTGAAAAAACACCATCGTTTTTTTTTTCGAAATTTTTTATACAGATTCCTTGTCCGATTGTCGAAATTTTGAGCCCTGAGTGAAAGTGGCAAATTCATATTTACTATTTTTTCACGAATTTCAAAGTTTATTGAAATTGGAAAACTACAAACTTCAATGAATATTCCACGAGTGTAGATAACAATTAAAGTCAAAATCATTCATTTTCGGGTCAAGCAATTCGATTAATCAATTTATTCAGGTTTAAATGATCGTAAAAGATTTCGATTCGGCAGAAGATGAATAATTTTTTACGGGAACTCTTTAATCCTTAAATGTATATGGATATTTAGTTGTTTGCGATTTCGCGGAAAATGACGCGTTTGTCGTCCAGGATACCGCACCAGGATTTCACTGGAATAATAACTAAGCAACGATATTTCCGGTCGTGATTTACTCGAGACGGAATGCTCAATCACCGCAGCTTGGTAATATTATCGGACTGCAGCCATCATAATGCAATAGCTGTCCACGTATACTGTAAAATTATTAGAAACTTTGCTAAGACACTATCGACGCCGACTAGAGTTTATTATTTTTCGGATGGTGCACCGCAGCAATTTTAAAATTATACTAACTTCGTCAACTTATATCACCATGAAGAAGATTTCAGGATTCAAGGGGAGTGGCATTTTTTCACTACCACTCAAGGTAAAGGGCCGTGTGGAGGTGTGGTAGGAAGGGTAAAAAGATTGACAGCCCGAGCAAGTCTGCAATTACCATCGAATCAACAAATAACTACCCCGCACGAGTTTTTCGAATGGGCTTCAAGATCAATCACATTGCCAAATATAGAGGTAAAATTTTCACCTCAAGCGGATTATGAAGCAGCTGGCAAACAACTCAAATCACGTTTTAAAGCGGCCAAACGGATACCAGAAACACAGAGAATACATCACATAATTCCAGAACCGAACAAAAGAGTTCACGTAAAAAATTATTCATCTTCTGCCGAATCGAAATCTTTTACGATCATTTAAACCTGAATAAATTGATTAATCGAATTGCTTGACTCGAAAATGAATGATTTTGACTTTAGTTTTTATCTACACTCGTGGAATATTCATTGAAGTTTGTAGCTTTCTAATTTCAATAAACTTTGAAATTCGTGAAAAAATAGTCAATATGAATTTGCCACTCTCACTCAGGGCTTAAAATTTCGACAATCGGACAAGGAATCTGGACAAAAAATTTCGAAAAAAAAAACGATGGTGTTTTTTCAGAAAGTCGATTTTAGTAATTTAGATGTAAAAAAAGTAATATATATAACGGTAAAATTTTTTTTTAATATTTTTTTCTAAAAGATGACCTCATTCCGCATATTTTGACGGGCGAGCGATTAAATTTGGATATTTTGCCTTGGAGATATTTGCATTCGAAAAATCGGTTGACGACATTTTTAAAAATTCATAACTAAATAAATAATACCGGCAAAAATCTAAAAAAATTGTCAAATGTTGTCGTCATCATGTACTTTAAGGAAAAAAAATTTCATCCAAATCGAACACCGGTCGGGTTAGAAGTGGCCGGTTTCACGTGGAATCCCTCATATATATGGATGATAACGAAAAGAAGAAAAAAACAGTGACAATCAACGCTGAATATACAATTAATGAAATAAAATATGATTGCAGCCGTTTGCAAATAAACGATGTTTTACATTTTTTTACGGAAATTATACTTATATTGGTAATAGAAAATCGTAATGCATTCGAAAAATTCAAAGTCCTATAAAATTCTACCCCCCCCAACTGATCTCCGCAAAGTTGTATACAAATGAAATACCAAGCAACCTTGGATACAAATCTATTTGTGAAGAAGTATTTAGACGAAGATCTCGAAAATTGCGATCGCTATCGTGTCTTTTCTTGGTTATGTGAAAACGACATAAAATCCGAGTTGCAGCTCCGATCATGACCAAAATTATAGCCAAAACAAAGATTATAGAGCTGCACATGCCTGCAAAATTTGGAGACTATAGGTGGAACCGTTTCCGAGTTATACACGTTTGAATTTTGGAAGTCCATTTCACACACACCACACGCACACACACACACACACACACACACACACGCACACGCACACGCACACGCACACGCACACGCACACGCACACGCACACGCACACGCACACGCACACGCACACGCACACGCACACCTGCACGCGCACGCGCACGCGCACGCGCACGCGCACGCACACGCACACGCACACGCACACGCACACGCACACGCACACGCACACGCACACGCACACGCACACGCACACGCACACGCGCACACGCACACGCACACGCACACGCACACGCACACGCACACACACACACACACGCACACACACACACACACACACACACACACACACACACACACACACACACACACACACACACACACACACACACACACACACACACACACACACACACACACACACACACACACACACACACACACACACACACACACACACACACACACACACACACACACACACAGACTCACCACAGGGGGAGTCTGTAACCCCTACGTGGCGCGTCCCCAGGTGGCGGATAGGGGAATGCTCTCCAGATATAGAGGGAAGGAGGCAATTAAAATACCTCCCGCGGACCAAACAGACTAGGGGAAGGAACCCTGATTAATAACCCAAAAATGGAGAACACGACAGGAGTGGTACCGATTACGGTGCAGGGGCTCGGAACCCCAGTACCGGCGGCAGGGAGTGAGCAAGCGGGCTCCCTGGCGTCGTCATCTAGCGACCGCAGTACCATGGAAGTGGACCACTTGTCCTCCGTGGCGTCCCATGCTTCAAGTGACTATTCGTTCAGAGATAAAATAACTTCAGAGTCGAGAAAGCTTAAGATGGGGCACCTCGTCAAGTTACTCGACGAACTGAACAAATTCATGGAGGGGAAGAGCAACATCCACAAGGAGATCAAGAGCAAGGTGGCGAGAATAACGAACACCGTCAATGGGATTAGGGCGTTGGATGAGCAAATCCATCTCGAATCAGGCCACGCTGCCCATATCGGCGCAGGAAACGGGAAGACATACAGGGACGCTCAAACTTCACCGATGAAGATCGAAGAACCTACCAGAATGGATGCGGCACAAGAGGAAGAGAAGTACGCTACGCCGAAGGTGAGGCGAATAGCTAAGGCGAACAGAAAGAAAAAGCGTACGCCACCATCTCCTCAGGTGAAGGATGCGAAGAAGAAGAAAGATGAACTAGGCACTCCGCCTGCTACCAGCGGACGGACGAAGCCGGCCCCGGAGGGCACGGACTGGCAGAAGGTGCAGAGGAGCAAGCCTCGCAAGCAGCGAAAGGTACCGACGCTCCCAAATGCTCTGGTAATCCAGAAAAGGGGGGAGTTAAGCTACGCGGAGATCCTCAGCCGTGTGAAGAACAATGGCGACCTCAAAGAGGTGGGACACTGTGTGGATAAGATGCGAAGGACAAAAGCAGGGGATCTGCTCATCGTTATCAGCAAGGAGCACGCAGAGAGGGCATCTGAGTTTCAAACCGCAGTTGCAAAAGTCCTCGGAGAAGATGCAACTGTTAGGAGCAAAATCCAGGAAGCGGAACTCGAGGTGAAGGACATGGATGAAACGACAACCAAAGAGGAGATTCTGGAAGCGCTTCAAAGCGAGTTCGGGACGGACGGTATTACCCTAGAGGGGATCCGATCGCTACGCAAAGCGTACGGTGGCACCCTGACCGCACTTGTCAGGCTTCCAGCAGCCACGGCTAAGAAGATCAGTGACCAGGGCAAAATCCGTATAGGATGGGTCATCTGCCGAATCCGTTCGGTGATTAGACCAACCAAATGTTTTAAGTGCTGGAACTTCGGGCATCTGGCACGGAGCTGTGAGAGTAATGTCGACCGGTCGAAGTGTTGCATGAAGTGTGGTGGAGAGGGCCATAAAATAGACACGTGTGAGGTACCAGCCCGCTGCGCCCTGTGCGACGAGAAAAGCAGCAGCAAGGAGATGGCAGCGCACATTGCTGGCAGCAGTCGATGCCCAGCATATGCGCAGGCAATACGGAGGCATGCCAAAAGACAAGTATGAAGGTCTTGCAACTGAACCTTGCCCACTGTGAGGCTGCGCACGACTTGTTGACGCAGACCGTGCGCGACGTAAAGCCCGACATAGTGATGATATCATAACCGTATCATCACCCAAGAACGCAACTCTGGGAAACGGACGCGACTGGCAAGGCTGCTATATGGGCTTGTGCTGGGTGGCCATTCCAGGAAGTGGTAAAGGGTGATGACAAGGGATTCGTAAAAGCCAGAATCAAAGGAGTCTCCTTCTACAGCTGCTACGCCCCACCCAGTTTGTCGATTGATGAGTTCGCGAACTTTCTCGACAGGCTGGTTAAAGAGGCCAGGGAGCATAATCCCGTAGCCATTGCTGGGGATTTCAATGCGTGGGCAACTGAATGGGGTAGCAAGGAGACAAACAAGAACGGTCAAGCTCTGCTCGAGGCCATGTCACTGCTAGACGTAGTCTTATTGAACACTGGCGGGAAACCCACTTTCGTAAGAGGTGAAGCCAACTCCGTAGTGGACCTAACGTTTGTCAGTAGCAGTCTTGCAAGAGATGGCAACTGTTGGGAAGTAACTGACATATACACGCACAGTGACCACCAGGCGATAACATGGGAGATAAACGCTGATCGGAGACGCAAAAGATTACCGCCGAAGACAAATGCGCTTGGCTGGAAGGTGCGAAGCTTTGATACAGACCTCTTTTGCGAGGCGCTGGACACCAGCCATCCCACTGAGGATAGTGCTACCGCAATGGCTGAGAAGATAATGCAGCGAGTCACGGATGCGTGTGATGTCACAATGCCACGGAAAGGATCTGGCAACAAATGGCAGGACTGGTGGAGCGAGCATATCGCCACGCTCCGAAAACAGTGTCCAGTAGGAAAGCCACTCACAATACCTTGGAATCGGCGCACAAGGAAGCTCGGCTGAGACTAAACAGAGCCATAAAGAAAAGCAAAGGTGACAGTTGGCGCGAACTCCTTAACGAGGTGGGCAGTGATCCTTGGGGCAGACCCTATAAGGTCGTCATGACCCGGCTAAAAAACCAACCGATGCCATCACCATCCTGCCCGCAGCTGCTGGAGAAGATTGTCGGTCATCTGTTCCCTCAACAACCCGAGCTCAACCATCAGGTTGAACACGAATCCCCAACGTAGCACTGAAAACGGCCATTAAAGCAGCGCTGGAGATGTTTCTCGACATGTACAATACATGCTTAAACGAGGGCACCTTCCCAAAGATTTGGAAGCGACAGAGACTCGTGCTCCTCCCAAAGGAGAAAAAACCACCGGAAGAGCCTTCGTCGCACCGTCCTCTCTGCATGATAGACACAGCAGGAAAGATCCTTGAACGCATTGTTCAAAACAGGATTGAACAAGTCGTTGAGGGATGTCTAGCGGATAACCAGTATGGCTTCAGGAAGTTGCGATCAACCCTGGATGCCATTAACCTGGTGGTGAATACTGCCAGAGAAGCGATCTCCGGGAAAAGATATAGCAGAGGGGCGAAGGAGTACTGCTTGATCGTCACTCTTGACGTCAAAAATTCGTTCAACTCTGCAAGATGGGACTGCATCTTGGAGGCAATGGAGCGGATGAACGTGCCTCGGTACCTTCGAAAAATGGTGACAAACTATTTTAGCGAATGGTACCTTGCATATGATACAGCGGACGGTGTAAAACTCGTTGGATTTGCCGACGACATAGCCGTAGTAATTACTGGGAAACTCCTGGAGGTTATCAGAATGCAGTTTGAAAAATCTTTCACGATGATCCGCGAATGGCTACAGTCAGTTGGACTGCAGCTGGCTGAGCACAAGACGGAGGCAGTGCTCGTGACAAGCAGGAAAGTGATGGAGACCATCACCATTATTGTCGGCGACTATGAGATCACTTCACAGCCATCCCTTCGGTATCTGGGAGTGACAATAGATGCAAGACTAAGCTTCAAGGAGCAAATCAACCAACTAAGCAGTAAGGCGGCCGGTGTGGTGGCAACACTTGCACGGCTTATGCCGAATGTTGGTGGCCCCAGACAAAAAAGAAGAATACTGCTGTCTTCAGTGACGACCTCAGTGCTTACATACGGCACTGCTATATGGGCCGACGCACTAAAAACCCAGGAGCACAGGAGGAAGGCAGCTGCAGTCTATCGTGTCAGCGCATTGAGGGTAGCCCGTGCCTTCCGCACAGTTTCTAAGGATGCCATAAATATCATAGCGGGAACGCTGCCCATCGAGGTTCTCGCGGAAGAACGAAAAACTCTCTACCAACGAAGAGTCACTGCTGCACTGGATCTTGCGGAAGAGAAACAAGCAGTGAGAGACGAAAGCATGCGAAAATGGCAGAGAATGTGGGACATATCTGCTAAGGGACGGTGGACCTACAGATTAATACCACGAGTGGAGACGTGGGTGAACCGCCAACATAAAGAGCTAAATTACTATCTAACCCAGGTACTGTCAGGTCATGGGTGTTTTCGGGAATATCTTCATAAGTTCAAGTATGAGGATTCACCGGAGTGCCCAGCCTGCGAAGGAGTCAACGAGAACGCGGAGCATGCATTCTTCCATTGCCCACGTTTTAGCGAGCAGCGAGCGGTCCTTGACGAGTCGCTGAACGCACACATAGCCCCGAACAACATGGTAGGACTGATGGTTACATCAACCTCGGCGTGGGATGCGATCAATGCCTTCGCAATCGTGGTGATGAGGGAGTTACGCCTCGCTGAGCGCGTAAGAAATAATATGCAGGGGACATGAGGACACTCGGCCGCATTTGAGAAAGAGCTGCGGCTGCGGTCGCTCCCGCGAAGCAATACCTAACGGTGGTCCCGCGGGAGAACGAAACGACCAAAGATGAGAGGTTAGGGTTTTAGTCGGTGCGAGTCCGACACACGGGGAAGTTTAAACTTGCCCCATGGTGCATAAAGCCTTTTCCCCCTCGATAAGACAAAAAAAAAAAAAAAAAAAAAAAACACAGACTCATCCGTCTCTATCTATATTTCGCGTTCGGTATGGTCATCAACGAAGACGGCGAAATAGGATTTCTCGATTCTCGAGTGAGAATCTCCTCAAGTTCCTCGAGAGAAGTCCTCAAGTCTCCTCAAGAGAAGTCCTCAAGTTTGGCCGGCGCGCTTGGCGCCCGTCCGTCCCGCGCCGCTCACCGTGGTGGGTTGGCAATAAGCGTCCTGCGTGTGCGTGTGCGTGTGCGTGTGCGTGTGCGTGTGCGTGTGCGTGTGCGTGTGCGTGTGCGTGTGCGTGTGCGTGTGCGTGTGCGTGTGCGTGTGCGTGTGCGCGTGCGTGTGCGTGTGCGTGTGCGTGTGCGTGCGTGTGCGTGTGCGTGTGTTGATCGTTTCGCCTTTGTTTTCGGAGATGACTTTCGTGGACGGGTCTGTATGATAAAACCACGACAGTCTATAGATTACCGAGTAGCGTCACCGATAACGTTGAGGATTATCACGCGGTCGGCCCGGGTTTGATTCCCGCAATTTTTTTTCCATCTAATTTTATGTTTTACGGCTTTTGAGAATTTTATAAATTCCAAATTTGTGTTTTTGAAAAATATGAACTCAATCCTCAAGCTGTAGGAGCTTTTTCTTCATTTCTCGCAATTTTTTGTTTTCGTAATTGAAAGAAAGGAATTTCCGCAATATCGAAAAAAGATTTTTCGGAGTCTTTCGCTTGTATTAATGTAAAATAATCTGATTGTAGAGAACTTCGAAAAAGGAGATTGAAAGGTGAAAAAAAATCATTTCATTTGTTACAAAAACCGAAACGATCGAGGAAGGCTCTCTCGGGCACTAGCGTAGGTCATGTGGTGCGAAAGCTATGTAAACATAGCTAGAATGTAAATAAAACGCGCCGTTACGTGTTGACGAGCTATATCTAGCGTCGATCGACTACATGCATAATACGCCGGCTCGTTTGGAATCTGCAGACCGGCAGTCACGACCAGTTGTAGTTTTGCATTTCGCCACACCACGACCGAAGCGTATTTATTTGCGTGCGAGCAGTATCTATTACCGCCCGACGACATTCGTAATTCGCCGGTTCGTTTGGAATCTGCAGATCGGCCTTCACCACCATTCTGTCAGAGATGAGTAGGAAGATGTGGAACGCTGGCTTTTTCGGGGTCCTGAAATATAGTAGCGCTGACACGTAGCGGCGAAATGCGGAGGCTCGCGGCGGTCAAAGTGCGCGCGGGCGCACGCAAATGGGCGTGGCCGAACGCCGTGGTCATGTTGTGGCGAAGTGGGGGAAACCACAGAATAGTGGTCAAAGCCGATATGCAGATTCCAAACGAACCGGCGAATTACGAATTCCGTCGGTCGGTAATGGATATTGCTCGCATGCACGTAAATACGCTTCGGTCGTGGTGTGGCGAAATGCAAAACTACAACTCGTCGTGACGTTCGGTCTGCAGATTCCAAACGAACCGGCGTATTATGTATGTAGTCGATTGACACTAGATATAGCTTGTCAACACATAACGGCACGTTTTATTTACATTCTAGATATGTGTTGTAAGCTGGAGATTTTTATCTCTTTTCCCGAATGCTTTTAGTCGCAGGAAGAACCGCGGTCGGTAAGGTAGGTGGAATAAGGTAGGCCAAGAGACAGTAATTTAACGAGGTAAAGTAGCGGTGGTTTTATTTCGAATATTTCCGCCAATGGCGGTACGTTGGCCCGAGGGCGTACCGGTCTCACGACGGTCGTGACCGCTTGGCTGAGCCCGTACCCCTCGTGAGCGATCGGTTGCAGGTATATCGATTATACGGGATGGCTCCCCGTCGTTTCCCGTAGGTCGCGGTCGGCCGCTCGAGGTGAACGTTGACGAGGCCGTCCGGATGTTCACGTCGCGGGATGGACGTTTACGCGCGCGTTTACGGTTCGTTGGCCCACGTGGCCGTCGTCGTGGATACTTTCCAATTTTAGCCGGCTCTGAGCGCTCGCGGGGTTGTACGTTGTCCGTGGCGCTCGTTACTCGGCTTATCGTAGGCTGCTGCTTTCTCCTCTTATCGGCCACTTTCTCGCGCCTCCCGCGCTCCGGCTGCCGCGCTTGCGCGGCGCGCATACCGAGTTTGGCGGCCGTCGCGCCACCCACCGTTGCATGGTCACAACATATGTTCGCATAGCTTTCGCACCACATGATCATCACTAGTGCCCGAGAGAGCCTTCCTCGATCGTTTCGGTTTTTGTAACCAATTAAATCATTCTTTTCCACCTTCCAATCTTCTTTTTCGAAGTTCTGAACAATCAAATCATTTTGCATTAATACAAGCGAAAGACTCGGAAAAACCCTTCTTCGATAATGCGGAAATTTCTTCCTTTCAATTACGAAAACAAAAAATTGCCAGAAATGGAGAACAAGCTCTTGCAGCTTGAGGATTGAGTTCATATTTTTTTAAAACATAAATTTAGAATTTATAAAATTTACCGGTGACGCTACTCGGTAATCTATAGGCTGTCGTGGTTTTATCACACAGACCAGTTTACGAAAGTCATCTCCGAAAACAAAGGTGAAACGATCAACACACACACACGGACACACACACACACACACACACACACACACACACACACACACACACACACACACACACACACACACGCACACACGCACACACGCACGCACGCACGCACGCACGCACGCACGCACGCACGCACGCACGCACGCACGCACGCACGCACGCACGCACGCACGCACGCACGCACGCACGCACGCACGCACGCACGCACGCACGCACGCACGCACGCACGCACGCACGCACGCACGCACGCACGCACGCACGCACGCACGCACACATAAGGAACAAAGGAAGGGGGAGCGAGTCCCAAGACGCAACGAAAACAACAACAATGTTTCTATCCGAACGGAGAACAGGCCGTGTTTACATTTGATTGTTGTCACAGACACAAACACACACACACACAGACACACACACACAGCTCATCCGGCTCTATCTATATTTTGCGTTCGGTATGGTCATGAACGAAGCCGGCGAAATAGGATTTCTCGATTCTCACTTGTCCTCAAGTTAGGCCGAGGCGCCGCCCGCCGTGGTGGGTTGGCAATAAGCGGGATCCCCACTTCAAATTATAAAATCATTATGCGATCATTTCTATGAGAATGATTTAAAAACATTTTTATGAGCCCATGATACATCTATTTTATAACAAAAATTGCGAAATATAATAATTCAAATACAAAATGAAAATAATTATATAAAATTCAACATGACGCGAAGACTTGAAAACGAAAATTTTAAAGTCTGATATGGATTGTTCACTTGGGTGACAAATTGTTTGATGACGGCGTTATGAAACAAAGCTGCAATAAAACTTGCATTGTGCTTTCCTTGCATCATAGGTAGTGCACGAAATCTTTTCATAGGGGGGGGGGGGGCATTCTTTTTCAATCTTGGATTTTCTCGGAAGACAGTTTCCTTCACTACCCATCCTTCGGAAAAAACAGATTGTAAATTTTAACTTGCAGCCTGTTTTTGATAACATGAGTGGTAGAACCTTCGAATGAGAATTCGAGACCCAACGTTTTATCCCTTTAAACGAGTGTAAACACGGCCCGGTCTCCGTTTCGGATCGCGACATTGTTGTTGGTCTCGTTTCGTTTTGGGCCGTCTACACAGTCTAAATTTTCTGTCGCGGAAGACAGCCTCGATCAAGACATTCGACCATGGAAAAAATCAGAAGAAATTTCTGATTTAAAATATTTGAATCTTACACGACTTTTTATCTCGCTTAAAGGTGCGAATGTTTTATGAATAAATATTGAGAAATATACTCGCATTATATAACATTTTTATTACAAACTTTGCATAGATTTTTTTTTTCTAATTTTTTTTTCTTTGCTGAGCCTTTAGATTATATTTCTGCATATGGAAAGAGACGTATTTCTTTTGGAAAAAGTTCGAGGAATCCATAAAAAAAAATATTTCAAATTTTTTCAAAATGGCATAATCGTCCAAAAATCGATTTATATTTTTAAAACAGGTTTTTTTTATGAAAAATGTGAAATCTTGCCTTCTTATATTTTTTTTCGTTATCCTTGCAACAACCATCACAAAATTGATCCTCAGCAATTTTTCGCTCCGACACACTATTTCCATGTAATAAAATGAGCGAGAAAAAACAAGCAAAAATCACATTTGCCTGTAATTTCACCCCCATCAATGCCATTATTAATAAATACATATCAATATTTATGTTTCGAAGAGTACTATAGCATACGTCGATTGCAGAAAAATTCAAGATATGATTTCGGATCGGTCATGTTGATGTGGAATGCCTCATATATACGCGTTCGAGTTTTTGATCCGTCGAGAAGTTGTCTTTCCAGACGTCGATTCGGTTAATTCCACACACACACACACACATACGCATGCGTGCACCACTCACAATACACACACACCGAGAGGAAGAAAAAGACAGAGGGAAAGATAGAAACCGCCCTACGCGCGAGACTGAAGTCAACGAACGAGACGGCCCAAAATTAAACAAGACCAACAACAATGTTGCGATCCGAAACGGAGACCGGGCCGTGTTTACACTCGTTTAAAGGGATAAAACGTTGGGTCTCGAATTCCCATTCGAAGGTTCTACCACTCATGTTATCAAAAACAGGCTGCAAGTTGAAATTTACAATCTGTTTTTTCCGAAGGATGGGTAGTGAAGGAAACTGTCTTCCGAGAAAATCCAAGATTGAAAAAGAATGCCCCCCCCCCCCTATGAAAAGATTTCGTGCACTACCTATGATGCAAGGAAAGCACAATGCAAGTTTTATTGCAGCTTTGTTTCATAATGCCGTCATCAAACAATTTGTCACCCAAGTGAACAATCCATATCAGACTTTAAAATTTTCGTTTTCAAGTCTTCGCGTCATGTTGAATTTTATATAATTATTTTCATTTTGTATTTGAATTATTATATTTCGCAATTTTTGTTATAAAATAGATGTATCATGGGCTCATAAAAATGTTTTTAAATCATTCTCATAGAAATGATCGCATAATGATTTTATAATTTGAAGTGGGGATCCCGCTTATTGCCAACCCACCACGGCGGGCGGCGCGGGACGAGCGGGCGCCAAGCGCGCCGGCCAAACTTGAGGACGAGTGAGAATCGAGAAATCCTATTTCGCCGGCTTCGTTCATGACCATACCGAACGCAAAATATAGATAGAGCCGAATGACCTGTGTGTGTGTGTGTCTCTGTGTGTGTGTGTGTTTGTGTCTGTGACAACAATCAAATGGAAACACGGCCTGTTCTCCGTTCGGATGGGAACATTGTTGTTGTTTTCGTTGCGTCTTGGGACTCGCTCCCCCTTCCTTTGTTCCTTATGTGTGCGTGCGTGCGTGCGTGCGTGTGTGTGTGTGTGTGTGTGTGTGTGTGTGTTGATCGTTTCACCTTTGTTTTCGGAGATGACTTTCGTGAACTGGTCTGTATGATAAAACCACGACAGCCTATAGATTACCGAGTAGCGTCACCGGTAAATTTTATAAATTCTAAATTTATGTTTTAAAAAAATATGGACTCAATCCTCAAGCTGCAAGAGCTTTTTCTCTATTTCTGGCAATTTTTTGTTTTCGTAATTGAAAGGAAGAAATTTCCGCATTATCGAAGAAGGGTTTTTCCGAGTCTTTCGCTTGTATTAATGCAAAATGATTTGATTGTTGAGACTTTCGAAAAAGAAGATTGGAAGGTGGAAAAAAATCATTTAATTTGTTACAAAAACCGAAACGATCGAGGAAGGCTCTCTCGGGCGCTAGTAATGGTTGTGACGCGGGGTGATAAGACCCGTATCGAAAAAACACTGGAATTTCGAGTGTTTACACTACACTCGATCGAGTGTAGTGTAATTTCGTATACTCGATCCAGTGTTACACTGGGATTCGAGTGTTACACTTGAATACGAGTGTTACACTGAAATTCGAGTGTTAAACTGGAATTTCGAGTGTTTACGCTACACTTGATCGAGTGTAGTGTAATTTCGTATACTCGATCCAGTGTTACACTGGGATTCGAATGTTACACTGGAATTTCGAGTGTTACGCTTGAATATGAGTGTTACACTGAAGCTTGAGTGTTACACTGGAATTTGAGTATTAGACCGAAATCCGATATACACCGGAATTCCAGTGTTTCACTCAACTTCAAGTATAACACTGCAATTTCAGTGTTACACTCGAATTCTATTTTTCAACTGGAATGAAACTGTTACACTGGAAACAAACATCGCATCGGAGTTTAAATTTCCTACTTAAATCCAAGCGTGTGACAAAATATAATGCCTCATTAAAATTCAGTTTTACACTTGTTCATAAATTGAATTGTTGACTTATGTGTAACGCATTTGAGCTTTGTGAAGAAGAAAATTGAGTCTCATCCTGAAATTTCTTTAGCAATAATTGTCGCTATTAATAAATTTGTTTAACAATAAATTGATCAACAAAGAATGCGAATAAAAGTGTCGATTGATCATCTTATCGTAATAAATAAGCGAATAAGGGTATAAGCACATGCGAATAAACGTAAAATAGATTGTATTATCCATTATGAATAATAAAATTTTTCATAGAATAACTTGATGATAAATGTGTATAGATAATTATCTGTGTAATGAATGTGTATAATTAATTATCGAGTGTAAATACTTGCCACTGGAATGAAACACTCAAGTTCCAATAAAAATACTTTCTTCTCGAGTGTGGACACTTGACACAGAAATGAAGCACTGGACTTTCAGTGTAAACACTCGGAAATCCAGTGTTTACGCTCGCACCCGAGTGTTGACGCTCAAGGTTCTGTGTAGACACTCGAAAATCCAGCGTTTACGCGCAAGGTTCAGTGTAAACACTTAAAAGGCCAGTGTCTATGCTCGCACTCGAGTGTTGACACTCGAACTCCAGTGTAAACACTTGGAAATCCAGCGTTTACGCTCAAATTTAAGCGTAAACACTCGAAATCAAGTGTTTACACTCGTTTTCGAGTGTAAGCACTCGAAATTCCAGTGTTTTTTTGATACGGGGACTCCCTCTCCAGGCGACTACCTACCTATATATATGAGAGCGCACCGCGGCTTCATTAGTTTTTACGTTCAGCCATCAAGCTATAGACACTCTGCCGCTACGCGCGCCAGACTACAAATGTAAAACTCCGTTTTTTAAAATAAATAACGTTACTATAAAATAAAAGTGTCTTAAGAGTCAAATTCGCTAAGGCGAGTTGACACCTCATTTTTTAAAACTCGTACGAGGAAATCTCCCCGTAACATTTTGGCGATCCTGCCAGGATAGTTTCTCACGAATCGTTATTCTCGAAAGTACGGATAACTGTGGAGTTATTACGACGGAGACCCTGAACGAATTCAAAAAGAACTATCTTCAAGACGAACCACTGGACCGGAGGAACGGTAAAGCGCACGCCCTGCAACCAGACCGAAGGTAAATACTGTGTTTGAAAAAAAAATATATATATATTAGGGTGTTTCAAATGAAAAAATCTTTCGATTTTCCGGGGGGCCCAAGCTGAAATAGTAAGCTTAGATAAAAAAAAATTTTTTGGCAAAAGATGAGAATTTTAGGTTAAGTTTTAGATCCCCCTCAATCGATTTTTGTGTTTTTTTTCCTTTTTTTTAAATTTAGAACAGATTATTATATGCAAAAAAATTTTTTCGTGCCTACAGCGAACGGGGAATCATATATGTCTTGAATAAGCATCTATTAGAATTTTAACTCTTCAGTTAAATTTAATAGGGGAGATAATTCAAAATAAAACACTCAGATTTCAATATTCATTATCAAATGTAAACTGATGAGTTGGTACACTCTGAAGAAAATTCTGTAGGATGTTTATTTGTTATCACACCCAAATATTTTATTATTTTTCGACAATAAATTTCCACAAGACTCCATGAAGTCGTAATCAACAAATGTTATAATGTTTTTTTTTTATCGTCGATGTTCGTTGGCAATAGCGATGCCAGCGCTTTCTTTTGACACGTCGGATACTGCTTGAGTTGAAATTTTACTTTTTATTTGTATAATAATAAACGCTTCCGTTACGTGGCTTTCTCATTGCGACAGACCCTCAAAATCTGCTTCTTTCGGCCACCATGAACAACGTCCTAGCCAGACGCTAGAGTATGACAGCGCACACAAGCGAATACAGAGAATCGAGTGCAGCCCACTGGCACACAGCACGCTCGCTACCCTCGTTGACGTAGCCGGCCGCTGTGTGGCGCTGGTCGTTGTCGTCGTCGCCGTGCAGACACACGGTCTATGTCGGACGCGTTGCTGCGATTGGATCGTAATAATCACAATAGTAACCGAGCAGACGACAACGTCCAGCGCCGCTAGTGGATTAGTTTCAGCGGCGACGTATAATTTTTTGTATGAGAATACGCCTATGTGTTACTACCCTGGTCAAGTGTCAACATTTGGGATATAATATTCCTGTGAAAAAAATAATTCCAAAAGAGTGCAGTGATAAATAATTTGTGTAATAGTGACAACGGTGCGCAGGACTTTGTTCTTGAGTCCGTATATAATGTTTCTGCATTGATTGGAAATGTAAAATTTAGAGGTTGAGTCGGAAATGTCGACTAATACGTATTTGATCGGTGCGGAATTGAAGGAGTTGCCAAGATTTCAACTGCCTACAAACCGAAACGTTTTAAGATATTATGCATACAAACAACGCATATCTCCTAGAACTGCCGTCCATAAAATTGCTACAGCTATCGTTGATGACGTGTACAATCTTTGGAGTAAAATCAACGTGCCATTGTGTGAAAAGAAACACTGCATAATCAGATTTGAAAAACTGTATCGAAGATGGAAGATCTTACAAAGAAATAAACGTCGAATCACGTCCTTAACGCAACAAACAAACGAATATAAGTTTAAAGAATGTTTGGTCGGGTTCTTTAACATAAAACGTCGAAATGCTGACATATCGATGGAAAAATTGGCGGAACTAATGAACGCTGCATGTCAGAGTGGTAATTATTTTTTCGAACAAATTTGCTAGCATTCATTACTCAATAAACGGGTTTTTTTTACAACCAAAAGAAAAGCGGAACCAAGAAGCTATAAGTCGGTGCTCAGGCTCTTCACAACCACCAAAACAAAAACAAATCGATACGATGGACAAATTGACACAGGAAACAAGTGAGCTAGGTAAATTTGTACCTCCGGTTAACATACTCTATTTTTGTTATGTATATGAGGCATTCCACATCAACTCGACCACTTCGGAACCTTCATGTCTTCAATTTTTTTGCAATTAAGGTATGTTATAGTACTCTTCAAAACAAAAATATTGTTATGTATTAATTTATGGTGGCATTGATAGGGGTGAAATTACAGCAAAATGAAATTTTTGGTTGTTTTTTCTTGCTGATTTTATCACATGGAAATAGTGTGTCGGAGCGAAAAATTGCTGAGAATCAATTTTGTGGTGTTTGCTGCAAGGATAACGAACAAAAATGTCAGAAGGCAAGATTTTACATTTTTCATGGAAAAAAACCCATTTTGGAAATATAAATCGATTTTTGGACGATTATGACATTTTTAAAAAATTTGAAATATTTTTTTTTGGATTCCTCGAATTTTTTCCAGAAGGAATACGTTCCTTTCCAGATGGAGAAATTCAATTTAAAGGCTCAGCAAAAAAAAAAAGAAAATCGAAAAAACATATTTATTGGAATATATTGGAAAAAAATACAAAACATTCGCACCTTCAAGCGCTATAATACGTCGTGTTAGATTCAAATATTTCGAATCGGAAATTTTTTCTGATTTTTTCCATAATTTAATGTATTTTCCTTCGAGGCTGTCTTCCGCGACAGAAAATTTAGACTGTGTACACTGTGTATCCTGAGGATACACAGTCTACGATGGTCGAGTTCTGATTCGGGCCGCTAGGCACGTTATTTTATTTTTTCCCTTTGCCAGATTCGTTTTTCGTTTTGAAATTCACGGCTTCTTCAGCAAAAGAGAATTTCTTCACCAGCATACTATCCCGTGATGTAGGGATAAATGCATGGTTTTTTTGCGTGTCTGGTACTCTCTTAGCATCGTCGAATCGGTCTTTCAATTTTTCCTTCGCCTCGTCGTGTTCAGCCTTGTCGCTGAACCTTACCGCTGTATCCCGGAGATTTTTCTTGGCCCACTCAAACAGTACCTTCGGAGTTAAAATTTGATTATCCGTTGACGACTGCAAACTGGCTCGGCTAGCTTGTCTCTTTAGATTACCGCCAATTCCATCACACGCACTTTTACCGTGATCTGTAGCAAAAAAATGTTGCTCCGCGGGTAAGCCGAAATCACGTTCATGGTGCATCAAGATTACGAAATTGAACCTGTTTTTGAAATGACTTGGCCCACCATCCGTAATGTAGAACATTTTCTTTGGGTCCAAATTTTCAGCTTTCAGAAAGTTTATGATTATCTTATTATAAACGTACACAGCTGTGCTATCATGTACAAGATTATCCGAAATTATTACCAAACTCTTGTGCGATATTTGTCCTTCTTTTCGGTAATAAGCAACAACAGTGTACACGGTTGCTTGATCGTTGTTGTAATGGAACGCTTGGACAGCATTCTGTGCGACGAAGGCATAGTTCTCAGCGAAATCACACTGCACCATTATTTCACCTTCCGACAATGTTTCTTTCAATTTAGCGACGAATTCGGCTTGTTTTTTAGCGATGAAATCATGCCCTTTCAACTTCATGAGCTGTCCACAGAACTCTGCAACGAACTCATCAGACGTCATTTCTTCTGTCTTTAATGTCGTTCGATCGGTGTTCCTCCAAACTTTGAATTTGAAAGAATCAATCTCATTTTCGTAGAACAAGTCAGTGAAGTAGGTGGCCAAACCTTCGATGCCTGGACACTTCTTGCAAACATTTTTTTTATCGTCACAAAAACATTGCGGAGTCGATTCGTTGCATGTTATCTGCTGGATACAATCTCGTATTGATTGCAAAGAAACTGGTTTAGCTCTCGATAGTTTAGCGATTTGACTAGCCTCGAACATCAATGAGGTATTTTCGTGTAAGACACATACACAAACACAATGAGTTCCACTCGATCCGGCAAGCACACAGAAAGGTGGACGAAGTTCTGCGAACTTAGAAAATCCAATCTTTAATTGAGGATTCAGCTGTTGAAATTTACAATACAGCTCTCTAAGATTACACAGAACTAATCGCTTTTGGCAGTGAACACGTTTTCCGTCGCTTTGCTTACAAGATACGAAATCTTTTGCACCAGGTATCATTCTACTATTCTGATCGTCTTCATAAAACTTCTTTACGGTATCAATCTGAGCGTCGGTAAGCTTTTTCCCTGTCTTCTGATTCGGTGACGTTAAGATTCCATGTTCGTCAGCCAGTATTTTCGCTAACTGTGCTTTAAAAAACGATTTTCTCCGAATTCGTAGTTTTTGGTGAATGAAACCGATTCTTCAGTTGATCCAAAATTTCACACTCGTGTTCGTCTTCGCCATCGGAGTTTTCTAGTACCGTAAAAACTTGTTGGACTGCTTCAGTAGTTTTCCGTCTCTTGATTTGCCAGTATGTTTTTTGCCTGAAAAGCGAGATCGCAGCTGAATCTACTTCAAGACATTTTAAATAGCGATTTTATTAAAATATAAAAATTTACCCTAATCGTTTTCTATCAATCGGCGATATCCCCAAAACAGAAAGTTTTCTGTCAGCTTCGAGCAGTGCTTCTTGTGAATCGGGGTCAGATGAAAGATGTTGCTGAGAAAATGAACTGCTTAAGCTGGGATGCGTTGTTTGAGATGGTATCAATTCGGAATCGGGACCAGAATCGGCAGCATTAACGTCAGACAGTTCACTCATTGGGACATTCGAAACATCGGTATTCGAGGTTAGTTTTAGTCTACAACTTCCACAAATCGTCGATCGTGGATCGATCCGAAACTTTTCAGCTACTGCTTGCGTGACATTTCGAAGAACTGCACTGCATTTTCCCTTTTCGTTTTTGAACGGCTGGAAACAACGATTGAACGTCGTCATTTTTCACGCGTTGACCGATTGTAAGCCTTCGGCGAGTTAAAGTTTGGTGATAGAGTCAGTACGGCAGGCTCTTCTTTGTTTTCCGTTAAGTGAGGTTATGTAACCGAACCCCCGACACGTGATGCACAAATTTCAATAGGAGCCTAGCGGCCCCAATCAGAACTCGACCATCGTAGACTGTGTATTCTCGGGATCCACAGTCTAAATTTTCTGTCGCGGAAGACAGCCTCGAAGAAAAATACATTCAATTATGGAAAAAATCGAAAGAAATTTCTGATTGGAAATATTACAATCTAAGACGACGTATTGTATCGCTTGAAGGTGCGAATAAATTGTATTTTTTTTCCAATATATTCCAATAAATATTTATTTTTTCGATTTTATTTTTTTTTGCTGAGTCTTTAAATTGAATTTCTCCATCTAGAAAGGAACGTATTCCTTCTGGAAAAAGTTCGAGGAATCCAAAAAAAAATATTTCAAATTTTTTTAAAATGTCATAATCGTCCAAAAATCGATTTATATTTTCAAAATGGGTTTTTTTCCATGAACAATGTAAAATCTTGCCTTCTGACATTTTTTTTCGTTATCCTTGCATCAAACACCACAAAATTGATTCTTAGCAATTTTTCGCTCCGACACACTATTTCCATGTAATAAAATCAGCATAAAAAAACAACCAAAAATTTCATTTTGCTGTAATTTCACCCCTATCAATGCCACCATAAATTAATACATATCAATATTTTTATTTCAAAGAGTACTATAACATACGTTGATTGCAAAAAAATTCAAGATATTAAGGTGTCGAAGTGGTCGAGTTGATGTGGAATGCCTCATATGCCGATTCATATTACCGATGAATCTATTTTATCTCCCAGTCGTAAGTCAACCTCCTGGTTCAGATGATAATCCCGGAAGCGATAGTGTCTCGCAATTATTGCAACAACCGAGTGAAGCCAAATCAGATAAACTAGTCGCAGATTCGGGTGAGCCAGGTATTTTTAAACTTGTTTTAGATAGATGATTTTTGGTGCTACTACCGTTATTTAATTATGGTAAATCAAATGAATCAATTAATTTCTAGGATCGAGTCAAGCTTCTCATTTAAGTCACTCGAACACCAGTGAGACATTAACTCAAACGTCTTCAAATTACTCGGATCGGTTGTCAAATTATCAGCTCTCGAAACGTCCAAAGCTTGACATTGTCACAGAGAAAGTGGCATTAGCTCTGGATAGAACCCAAACCAGCAGCAGAGATGCAGCGCATATTTTGGCTGCTGCTGCAGTTAGTTGTGGCTATGAACTTCATGAAGTCAATCTGAGTCACAGTACCATTCATAGAACTCGTATCAATGTACGGGGGAAATTAGCTGCTCGGTTGAAAGAGAATCTTCGAGTGGCCGATCACCTTATCCTGCACTGGGATGGGAAACTGCTTCCTGAATCGGGTACATTAAAGAAGGTTGAAAGAATACCAGTTATTGTGTCTGGACTTGGTACTGAGCAATTACTGGGCGTGCCGAAATTTGATAAAGGGTCAGCTGTGAATGAAGCACAACGTATTGCAGAGACTATACATGAGTGGAATCTCGGAGATCAAATCAAAGCAATGTGCTTCGACACTACACCTTTGAACACAGGTAAATCAGTAAGGATAAAACCTGTCATTAAAGTTTTCCGATTCTTCGGCATTTCACATGATTCTCCTCTTGTATCTATTTTTTTTTGTAAAGGTCACAAAGGTGGGGTCTGCGTTTTGTTAGAACAAAAATTGGGCAAAAAATTACTGCATTTCGCCTGTCGTCACCATGTTTACGAGTTAATGTTAAGAGCAGTCGTTGAAATTTATTGGCCGGAGACAAACGGTCCAGACATGCCAACTTTCAAGCGTTTCCAACGAAAGTGGGAAAAAATCGATCAAGCAAATTACGACGTTGGATTAAAAGATCAATTAATACACGAAGAACTCAAAAACGAAAAAAACGAAATCCTTGATTTTGTACAACTTCGATTAAAAGTATGATAGCAACGACCATTACCACCGTTTTTATTTAGTTTTCATTCCACTAATGATTTAATTCGTTCGCTTTATTTTTTAGGAAACTCAACCAAGAGATGATTACAAGGAATTCTTACAACTTTCTTGCATATTTTTGGGTGGAGTGCCACCCAAAGGAATAGTATTCAAAGCGCCAGGAGCGGTACACCATGCTAAGTGGATGGCGAAAGCGATTTATTCGTTGAAGATTTTTCTCTTCAAGAAACAATTCGATCTTAAAAAAGCGGAAATGGACGGTCTACGACAGATCTGCATTTTTATCATTCGTTTCTATATAAAATCGTGGTTTGATGCGCCAAATGCCATCAAAGCACCTAATCAGGATTTAACATTGCTTCAAAATTTGATCAAATATCGGAAAATCAATGCAGCTATCTCAAAAGCAGCCTCTCGAAAGCTACGTACGCATTTGTGGTACGTATCCGAACATCTTGCTCCTTTGGCATTTTTTGATGACACAGTGTCTGATGAAATCAAATCGAAAATGGTTCACGCCATTAGAGAACGAGAGGGAGCACGCATTGCTCAAACACGAGTTGTAATCGAAGAGGCTGATTTTGAGGCAGTTGTGCATAAGGACGTTAGTCATTTCATCACTAAAAGATCGCTGTTTTTGTTCGACCAATATGATTTGCCTCATGATTTTCTCGACGTAAATCCAGAATCATGGAAAACAGAAGCGTCGTTTATAAAATGTAAGGAAATCTTAGAGGGCTTAAAAGTGGTTAACGATACTGCTGAAAGAGCAGTTGCTTTGGCCCAGAATTTTAATTTATTATTAACAAAAGATGAGGATCAAAGGCAATACCTTTTGCAAGTTGTCGAATTTCATATCGAGCAGTATCCGACGTGTCAAAAGAAAACACTGGCATCGCTATTGCCAACGAACATCGACGATTAAAAAAACAAGCTGAAACTTGCAATTTGCTTCCCCTGAATTTTCTGTAGTGCACGAAATCCTTCTATGAGGAAGCATCTCTCGATTTATTTCATTTTTTTTTTAACCTTCGGCTTCCTCATAAAGGAAGTTCCGTTCACTACCGAAAATTCAGGGGAAGCAAATTGCAAGTTTCAGCTTGCAGCTTGTTTTATGCAGGACATCCGTAGATCCTTCCAACCGTATAAAAACCGACTCGAACGTATATAAAAATTCAATGTGTCCCAAAATTCCAGCGCGTTGTTTAATTCCTATCAAATCTAGTTACAACTTAAGCTGACGGTTAGTTTGAGCGTGTGTATAATTTAGAGCACGTTCAGTCCAGTGGTTTTGAATTTTCAAGGGTTGGAACTTAGAAATTTCTAATTGCTCTAGAACTCGATCCGTTCGGCCGATCTCGGCCAAATTTGATATGTATTATAGCACAATGACACCCTATACTTGCAGAGAATTATGGTTTGATTGGTTGAAGTTAACGACAAATAGAGCAAAAAAATTGATTTTTTGAAAAATTCAAAAAATCATAAAATCTAAAGTTATTGATGGATTCGCTCAAATGCAATACCAACCGTCCTTGTACTCAATTCTATATGTAAAAAACTATTTAGCCGAATATGTCGAAAATTGCGGACGCTAGCGTGGCTACAGACATTTTTTGGAAAATTCAAAACGCTGTCGAAGCCGAACAAGTGCGTTAATAATTGCGAAATTTACAGATTACATAGATATTAGTAGGCATCACATGTGTGCAAAATTTGAGTACGGTAGCTTGAACCGTTCTCGAGTTATGAACGTTTGAATTTTAGAGGGTGGTTACATACACACACACATACACACACACACACACACACACACACACACACACACACACACACACACACACACACACACACACACATACATCCGGACATTTTTTCCAAATGTGTTTTCTGGATGTTTTAGGACATTCCGAACCTATTGACATGAAAATCTCGAAAAAAAAATTTCCGACCGTCACAAAGCTTCCTTTATGAGGAAGCAAAAACAATAATATTTGTTGATTACGACTTCATGGAGTCTTGTGGAAATTTATTGTCGAAAAATAATAAAATATTTGGGTGTGATAACAAATAAACATCCTACAGAATTTTCTTCAGAGTGTACCAACTCATCAGTTTACATTTGATAATGAATAATGAAATCTGAGTGATTTATTTTTAATTATCTCCCCTATTAAATTTAAATGAAGAGTTAAAATTCGAAAAGATGCTTATTCAAGACATATATGATCCCCTGTTAGCTGTAGGCACGAAAAAATTTTTTTGCAAATAATAATCTGTCCTAAATTTAAAAAAAAGGAAAAAAACACAAAAATCGATTGAGGGGGATCTAAAACTCAACCTAAAATTCTCATATTTTGCCAAAATTTTTTTTTTATCTAAGCTTACTATTTCAGCTTGGGCCCCCCGGAAAATCAAAAATTTTTTTCATTTGAAACACCCTAATATACATATAATAAAAAAAATAATAACAAAGTGAAAAAAAATTCGTGAGACTGAGCCTGCGAGTCCATATCTCTCGTCAATAAAAATCGAAATCCACCAAGCGGATCCAAATAAGTTAATTAACAACTTACGCGGATTGCGCGGTATAAAAAATTACGGCAGGAGGCAAGGCTATCACCAACCACTGTCCACCATAATTAAATCAATAAAAAAAGGCAGAAGGCAAGGCTATCAACTGCCACTGTCCACCATAAAGATTAAATCTGGCGTATAGTGAATATCGCGAAAAAATAAATTATTCGACGGAAGGCACCGACAGCTCCGATACCGACGTGCTGGAAAAAATCCGTAATCCAATCTATACCGCGTTAACAATGTCAAGGACACCTTCACCGACGGGATCCCAGTCGGTAAGGGACCCTATGGTGCTCATTTTACACAAACTCGAAAGTATCGAGACGTCCATACGCACCTTGGGAACCGAAAATGAAAAAAAGATGAGGAAATAGGACGAATTTGGCAACATCTGGGAGCGGAACTCGTCACGGAAGACGAGGAAAAAGAAAAAATAACGAAACACGTATCACGGTCCCGACCGCGAACACCCGAAAGCTCGGACGATGATTCAACGGATGAGCGCCTCGATCGAAACAACGGCGCGCTAAATCCACCAACCGAAGAACTCTCGAATGCGAAGGAAATCATCGATATCGTGCGCAGCTTGCGGGGATACGACGACGTTGGGGTTGAAGAATTCATAAAATCCGTGAAGCGCGCAAAAGAACAATGCCGCGAACCCAAACGATTACTCGACCTAATAATTAATAAAAAAAATTACCGAACAGGCTGAACGTGCTATACGATTCACCGAAATCAACGAATATAACGACTTATACCAAGCATTGCGAGCGAACATCACCAGTGCACCGTCATATGAATTAGCGCGCAACAGACTTGCGAACGTGAGACAGCGCGGTGGTGAGAACGTTCAGGCTTACTCTCAAAGATTCCGAGAAAAGTTGAACGAACTTAAATATTCCATCCAGAGCGAAGTGAGATCGACAAAACAACGTATCACTATCAGAATGGAAGAACGCAACGCAGTCAAAACTTATGTGATGGGACTGCGTGACGACATCGGGATCCAAGTGCGCAGCTCGAAACCCGCTGACTTGAATGACGCACAGTCAGACGCTATGGAAGTCGAGATGTGGATAAAAGAAAAAAATACGCTGCACCGTTCTGCGCGCGCCGCTACACTGGGCACCGGCTACCGCCGAGATAACCCACAGCGACCGTCCGACTCGCGCTACCCACGGCACGTACCGACGCATACCTCCGACAATGAAACCCGAGATGCAGCGAGCCACCCTCGAACACCTATCGATAAAGCGAAGTTAACTTGTTCGTTCTGCAAACGTAACGGAAGAACAGTGCTTCCGGAAGGCAAATTTTCGGAAAGGACAGACAGGAAAATTACCACCACGGATCAATCTGGTCGGCGAACGATGGGACGAGGAAGCCGACAAACAACTGATAGAAATATTCCAGGAGGAATATCAGACAGAGTCACAACAATCTGCAGCAGATTACAGTCCTGCCAATGGAAATTGGGAAGAACCGGAAGATCAGGACGATAACTAATTGACTCCGGATCATCATTAAACCTTGTAAAAGAATGCATGATCCGAAACAACGCACCGACCACTGATGAAACGAAAGAATTCGCGATGGTAAACGAGAAACATACCAGCACCAGAGCCGCCACCCTAGTTTTGCACGGAAAGAAACTCAAATTTCATGTAGTACCCGATAAATTTCCGATTCCAGACGACTGACCGGCCTTTCAACCATTATTGCAAGCCTTCGACTACCGACTTAGCAACGACGAACTTTCTCTCGACGGCATACGACACAAGCTGTACGATGACGGGTATTATGTACAACTGCACGGACGACAAGTATTAACCGTACAATGCCGGCTTAAAAAAGGGCATGTCGGAATATTTGACCATCCAATTATACCCGACTCGATTTATAGAATTCGAGACTACCAGATCCGCGTACTTATATGCAACCCGAACACAGAAGAAATTCGCATAAATCACGAAGAATTGAAAATGCACAAAATAAAATTCGTTCAGACAAAAATCCATACAATCACACCAACCGAACTGGGCACGAGAATTCGACTTTTAATGGAAAATACGAGACTCGATCACACCGAACCGATGGACCGAGATAACCTCTGGAAAATCATAACGCAGTATCAAGACATCTTTACGCTTCCCGGAGATCCACTGCCGTGTAGCGAGACAACGACGCACGTCGTCACACTAGCCGACGGCAAACCAATCAACAACGCGAGCTACAAGCCTGCAGAATGCAATCGACAGGAAATCGCGCGGCAAGTGCATGAGATGCTGGAGAAAAAAATAATCAGAATTTCGAAATCGCCGTACAATTCACCAATTTGGGTAGTACCCAAAAAGGCGGACGCATCAGGAAAAAAAAATTGAGAATCGTCATCGACTTCAGAAAATTAAATGAAAAAACGGAACAAGATGCTTATCCACTACCGATCATCGACGACATCCTAGATCACCTAGGGAAGGCAAAATTCTTTTCCGCATTCGATCTTAGTTCAGGATTCCACCAAATCCCAATGGAGGAAGGCAGCAAAAAATATACTGCTTTCTCAACACCAGAGGGACACTTTGAATATGAACGGATGCCTTTTGGGTTGAAGAATGCGCCTGCAACCTTCCAACGAATGATGGACACCGCTTTGAAAGGACTAATAGGCAAAACATGCTTTGTCTATTTAGATGACATCGTGGTATTTGGAAACTCGATGAAAGAACACAACGAGAATCTCATCATTCTCTTCGAGCGACTGAGGCAGACCGGATTAAAACTACAATCGGACAAATGCGAATATCTACGACCAGAATTGGAATACCTAGGACACCTAATTACAAAAGACGGAGTAAAACCGAATCCAGCAAAAATTGCAGCAGCCAGCGAATTTAGAACACCAGCGACACCCAAGGACGTAAAATCTTTCCTCGGACTTGCAGGATATTACAGAAAATTTATCAAAAACTTTTCGACCATCAGTTAGCCACTAACCGAACTTACGAAAAAGGATCAGGACTTCCTATGGACATAAAAATGCGAAGAGAGTTTTCAGACATTAAAAGACAAACTCTGCACTTCCCCTGTTCTGAGGTACCCTGATTACCGAAAGAATTCACGCTGACGACGGACGCTTCGAACGTTGGACTGAGAGCAGTCCTATCGCAAGATGGACACCCCTGCTGTTACGTGTCAAGAACGCTGAACTCGGCCGAGCAAAATTACACCACCACCGGAAAAGAATTACTGGCAATAGTATGGAGTATTAAGCGATTGCGCCAGTACCTGTTGGGACGAAAATTCCTCATCCAAACCGACCACAAAGCACTCGTGTGGCTATTCAGCGTAAAAGATCCGTCTTCGCGATTGCTCAGATGGAGACTCAGACTCGAAGAATACGACTACGCCATCGAGTATGTAAAGGGAAAGGAAAACCAAGCGGCTGACGCACTCTCCAGAGTACAGGCCCTAACAGACATACTGCAAGAAGCCGTGGAAATAAGTGGAATAAATTCTCCGACAACATCGGAAAATACAGTCGAGGAGGTTCCTCTTTTTCATGACGAATTTGTAAAATGGAGCGAGACCATTCACGCAAGTCGAATCAAGGAACTACTGAGCATGAACAAGGGTCCTTGGATGACCGTGACGAAAGGAGAAACCGACAATAACAACGATGTAACGCTTGGGCAATATGACGAAGAAGAGTGGATCAACAGTCTCGGGATAGCGGCGGAGTACCTCTTGAAAAGGAACGAACCGCTCCAATTTAATATTGCCGACCCAACAATCTCCAAATACGAAAGGGACGTTATAAAAGTCGCGTTAAACTTCCTCTCCCACCGATACAACCAAACCATCAAAGTATGTTTCACGCAACAAGGAAAGTTGACAGAGGAGCAGAAACAACAAATTCTCAGTGAATGCCATGGAAAACCAGCGACCCAACACTTTGGAGAGAACAGATCGATCAAACGTTTGAAGGACAATCACGAATGGAAGAACATGGAACAAGAGATGATCGATTATATAAAAAATTGCGAGAAGTGCCAGCGAGAAAAATTGACACGCATACGCAATAAGGCACCAGCAATCATTCCCGAGATACCTACGGAACCAAACGAGAAAATTTCTATGGATATATTCGGACCACTACCGGTTTCAATAAAAAAACAATCGCTATGTACTCAGCATCCAAGACAACCTGACAAAATATCTCATGTTATGCCCCCTAAAAGGACAAACGTCAGAAGAGATATTTACGGCATTGCTCGAAAACTATATCTACGTATTCTCAACGCCGAAGAACGTAATGACGGACCAAGGACGAAACTTCATTTCCAACATCATGCAAAAATTCGAAGGAAACTTTGAGATCAAACACATAAAAACAACCGCCTACCACCCACAATCAAATGGTAGTCTCGAGCGAGCACACGCAGTTGTCAAGTGTGATGTTCGAAGGGGTCTGCGGGGTAATAACTATGCGTGTTGTCGTAACGTATTTATTCGGCAAAGGCGAGCATTGAACTGCTCGTCATCATACTCCTTACAAAGATCTCCCCCTACTCCGTATCTACTCGTTGTTTCCCTCTCTCTCTCGTCGCAGGCATACACCACACTTCTCCCCTCTCATACTCCAAGGCTGAGGCGGGGGTATAACGACTTTTCTCGATTTTCTATTTACTCCAAAAATATACATTCCAGTGCTTACGTCCTGACAATGACTGCTGGTTCACCTAGATTGACTCGATATAATTCAGTTATTATTCTTAATGAACAGCCGTGTCGCCGCCACCTTTTTCGATCTTCGTGGCGGAATGGTGCCGGCGTTATCGCTCTCTGTCACTCGTAGCTTACTCTCGCTCGAGTTTTCGGAACACTTCCTGATCTGATTACTGTGTCGCTTGCTTGTGCCTTCGCCCATACGAACTACATGTGTTACCGGCGTCTTATTTTCGACCACGATTGCGCTCGACCACTCGGGGGCATTTTTGCCGTAGTTTCTCACTCGCACTTTCTCTCCTACCTCAAACTTCACGTTACGTCCTTTTGGGCTATGTTTGATTTGCGCCGTCTGCTGTTTATCTACTCTCTCCGCAACGCGTGGTCGCAGTAGGCTAAAACGCGTTCGTAACTCTCGCTTGTACAATAAGGAGGCTGGCGTAGTTCCGGTCGTTGCGTGGGGAGTTGTACGGTAATCGAAGAGGAACTTGTTCACCGCTTCGTCTAAGCTCTCGCCGCTCCGTATCATTTTCCCTACTTTGTCTTTAAACGTACCAACCAAGTTTTCCGCGGCCCCATTCGACGCCGGATGGTGGGGTGGTGTAAACGTATGTTTAATTTTTAACCCTTCGACGAAATCTCGGAATCTGACGCTTGTGAACGCTGTCCCATTATCAGTCACTAATTGATACGGCAACCCGTGGCGCGCGAACATCTCTTTAAACACCACAATGGTTTTTTTCCGCAGTCGTGTTGTTTTTCATATTTGCTATTTCCGGCCATTTCGAATGCGCGTCGATTATAGCTAAAAACATAAATCCCTGAAATGGACCTAGGAAGTCAGCATGTATACGGAACCAAGCCTGTTCCGGCCATCTCCATGGTGTCAACGTTACACGTGGGGGCGTTTTGCCCCGTTCGAGACATGCTTCACACGACTTCGCTATCTCCTCGATATCGTTGTCTAGTGATGGCCACCATAGATACGACCGCGCGATTTGTTTCATCCTGACGATCCCGAAATGGCTGGCGTGTAACTCCCCCAGAATAGCGGCTCTCAATTCTCGTGGTATCACGACTCGCGCGCCCCATAATAAACAATCGCCCTCAATACTCAACTCATTTCGACGGTTATAATATTTACTGAGTTCCGAATCTATTTTCTGCACTTCTCGCGGCCACCCCTCCAGGATCGCGCGTTTAACCTGGTTACAAATTACATCACGTCTCGAGGCGTTCGCGACCGTTTTTGAATCGATCAATCCTCCCACTCCCAAAACTTCAAGATGCGAAACTCCCGGAACTTTATTTTTATCGCCCGCTGCTAACGGTAGGGGTAGTCGACTCAACGCATCGGCTAATGCATTCTTTTGGGATGTTACGTATTCAATCGTGTACTGGAACGCCGTCAAAAACAAGGCCCACCGCTGCAACCGATTTGCCGCAATAATTGGGATACCCTTTTTCGGGCCAAAAATTAGCGTCAATGGTTTGTGATCAGTCCGGAGAATGAAGTGCCGCGCGTACAGGTAAATGTAGAACTTCGTTACCCCAAATATGATCGCCGCCGCTTCCCTATGTATCGGAGCATATTTTTCTTCGGCCGTCGATAAGGTTCTCGATGCAAAAGCAATCGGTCGCTCTCCTTTGTTTCGGCCTCGCTGTGTTAACGCGGCCCCTACCCCGTACGCCGACGCGTCGCATGACAATATAAGTTCGAGATGTGGGTCGTAGTGCGTTAAGACTTTGGCTGAGACCATTTCTTTTTTAATTTTATTAAACGCTTCGTCGCATTCATCGGACCATTCCCATTTAGCTTTGTTTTGCAGTAGTTTGTATAATGGTTGCAATTTTTGCGCCCGATTTTTGATGTACGCATCGTGCACGGTAACCCCGCCCAGAAACGACTGTAACTGTTTCACGTCACGTGGTTTCGGTGCTTCACGTATCGCGCGAATAGCTTCCTCGGTCTGGTGAACCCCCTCTTTGTCGACAATGAACCCGAAGTATTCTATCTTTTCTTTATAAAATGAACATTTCCCTTTATTTATTTTAAGCCCACATTCCTCAAGTCGTTTACAAAGTTTTATTACATTGTTGTAATGTTCCGTTCTTGATTTACCAGTAGCTAGCGCGTCGTCTAAAAAAAATTGCACGTTCGGAAGATCAGCTGTGAGCTTGTCCATGATATTTTGAAATTCCGCCGGCGCCGATGATATTCCAAACGGCAAGCGCGTATAGCGGAACAACCCTTTGTGTGTGTTGATAGTCACAAACTTTTGACTATTTTCATCGAGCAAAACTTGTTGGTACGCGTGCTTTAGATCAATTTTCGAAAATTTTACTCCGCCCGCTAAACGCCTGAATAACATTTCTTTTCTCGGTAACGGGTATTGTTTCACGATCAATGATGGATTTAACGTTGTCTTAAAATCTCCACAGATTCTAACTGACCCGTCGTTTTTTTTAGGACGGGAACAATTGGTGTTGCCCACTCGCTACTATTGACGGGTTTTAAAATCCCCCTGTCGACTAAGCTATCGATTTCTTCGCCCACTCGGTCAATTAACGCGAGCGGTAATGGCCGTGGTCGCAAGAATTTTGGCTGAGTTCCCGGTTTTACTAGAATTGATACTTTACCTTCAGTAAAAGTTCCTGTTTCGTCATCAAATAATTTCGGACATTTTCTTTCAATTAAGCTTCCTAATTCTTCTTCGGTTTCTATCGCATCGATTGCTCCAAGGTTTAAACCGGGCCATGGCCACATTCCTAATTTTTTCAACCATGGTCGACCGAGTAGCGGTGTTTGTACTTCGACTATATAACAATCGCCTTTTGCTTTCGCCCCGTTAAACTCTATTTCTAAATCGCGCATAACTCCCGACGGTTTTGTTACGGCTCCGCCCACGACACGAAATTCCTGTTTCGGTTCTTCGACCGCGACTGTCGGAAACCATCGTATCTTATCTTTTTTTGATATTGTTGTTACCGCGGCTCCCGAATCTAATTCCATACGAACAAGCGTTCCGTTTATCCAAATATTTACGAACTGCGGGTCCACGCAGTCACGGATTTGGTTTACCGCCTTTTGTCGACCGTCGCCGCATACCGAGTCGAGGGCGTATAGGCCATGGTCATTTTTGAAATCGTCTTCACTATTGTCTTCTACTTCGTTATCGTCTTCTTCTTTTTCTGTGGCCTCGATATTGCCGATAGTCGATGTTTTCGCCGGATTACTGCACCTTATTTTTAAGTGCCCTTTTCGACCACATCGGTGACACGGGTAATTCGTATAGCGGCAATCCGACATCTCGTGCCCTGATCTTCCGCAGCAGAAGCAAAATACTGTTGGCGTACTCGCCCCTTGTTGTCTTGATCGTTCAGGTCTCCCTTGCTCCGTCGTTCGGACTTGTCCCCCTCTCGGATTCTTCCAGCCTCTGCCGCCGCGTCCCCCGCGAGCGAGGTGATGTATTTCCGCGTTCGTCGGTGTGTTGACCGGTGTTTCGGCGTAATTGTTGGCCACCTCGAAACTCGTAGCTTGAGTTACCGCGTCGCTAAATGTTATTGGTTTTTGCCGGTATAGCTCGACTTTGGCTGCTTTATCCCGTACCCCCGCGATAAACTGGTCGCGCAGCCTTTCATCGCTATTCGAGAATTCACAATAGCGTGCGGCTAATCTCAATTCTGCCACGAATTCGGCGATGGATTTTCCTTGCTTTTGCGTGATCTTCGCAAATTTGGCCCTCTCCGCAACCTCCGACGGAGGCGGTGCTTAATGGTCTTGCATTATTTTACTTAGCTCATCGAACGTGAGGTCTTTTAACTTCCTTGGCGCCGCCAAGTTTCGTAATAGATTATACGCGTTCACATCTACCCGTGTCAACAGAACCGCCGGTTTCTTTTGGTCCGAGATATCGCAAGCAATAAAATGAAATTCCAACCGTTCCACGAATATTTCCCAATCGTCTTCTTCTAAATTAAACTTTACCAAAACTTTCTGGTTATTGCTACTTGTCCCTGAAGCCATTGCGACCGGATCTACGATCACCCGGCCACGTGCTTGGCACTTCACTCTTTTCACTAATAATTTGCGTAATCGATCAACGGTCGCATCGGCGTCGAACGACACAGAAATTTCTACGAGTTTGGCTTGTAATTCCGCTTTGTTCAGTCGATATATCCACGAGGTCTGTGTTTCCTTATTGCTTGCTTCCTCGGCCTCGTCCCGTTCTTCTTCGTGCTTTCCGTCCCTGAGTTCACCCTTATCCTCACTTGCTGTCGACTCACTGTACTTTCCTTCCTTATCACTCATTCGTACTTCCCGAAAACCACTATCACTGACTACAGGTTCTTTTCCTCGTCGCCACTGTGATGTTCGAAGGGGTCTGCGGGGTAATAACTATGCGTGTTGTCGTAACGTCTTTATTCGGCAAAGGCGAGCATTGAACTGCTCGTCATCATACACCTTACAAAGATCTCCCCCTACTCCGTATCTACTCGTTGTTTCCCTCTCTCTCTCGTCGCAGGCATACACCACATCAAGGATCATATTAAAACTAGCCTTGAAACCCACGAAAGGAGCCAATACTGGGACGAATGTCTACAAGCGATCAGTTTTGCATACAATACTTCAGTTCACGAGACGCACGGGTTCACACCATTCGAGCTGACCTTCGGAAGACAAGCAAATCTGCCCTCAAGCATCGGAAAACATGCCACTGTCACGTACCACGAGCTTCTGGAACGATGGAAGACCAGACACAATTTTATAATCCAGCGAGCCCGGGAAAAAATCGAGAAGGCAAAACGAAAGGCAAAAGAATATCAGGACGGAAAGATCACGAGAAGTCATAATGTATACGACATCGGAGACCTGGTCCTGTTGCACAACGAACGACGCATTAGAAAACTCGACACCGAATGGCTGGGACCATACCCAATAACCGAGATCCACGAGAATAACAACATTACCACTAAGATCGCCGATGACAAAACCACGAGAATACACATCGATAGAGTAAAACCTTTCTATCTCGTTGCAGATGAAGGTAGCGACGCTACTGCTACTCCTGACGCTAACGACCACGAGTCGCTCGGAGCTCAGACTGACACCCCTGAATGAAACGACCATCTACGCAGAAAATCTGGGCGAAGCGAAGGTCTACCACGACACCTGGCGACTAATTGTTACCATCGACACGACAGGGGTCTGGGAGAGATACGTCAGAGCATGGCATATGCTGATGAAAACGGATATGGTCTGCGGACAAGAGTGCGCAGAGACGGCCGAAATAAAGCTGCTCTGGGACCGAGTTGAAAGGGTCAGCAAACTTATCCAGACTCTACAACGAATGACAAGCCGAGGACGCGTCAAACGAGGACTCATCGACGTCGTTGGAACGGTTCAAAAAAAGTCTTCGGAACACTCGACGCCGACGACCTCGACCACATCAACGAGGAAGTTGACAAATTGTACGCAAGTACCAACACACTGGCGAACGGTATGTCAGAACAGACCAAAATAATAAAAGTCGCATTGGACATAGTACGTAAAGATCTAGGGGTGCTAGAAAAGGAGGAACTAAATAACTTAGAACGTAGTAATCAAATAAAAAATAGCATTAATAATAATACATTAAATATCCACATGTCGAACCAATTAATAATCTTTTCGATGGTTTTAAACGAGCTCCATGAAGATGTTAACATCTTATTAAATGCAATCGGCGAAGGAAGACACGGGATAATCCACCCTCAGGTGTTATCGCCCGCGACGCTCATGAAGGGGTTGAAAAGTTTTGAAGAACAGTTTAACCAAAAATATTCAGTACCGTTAGAAGAAATTAATTATCAAAGGATTCTCGACATGAGCTTGATCACGATCAACGTGATGAATAACAAATTGATTTACATACTAGACACACCTTTGTTAGAATCCGACGACTGGGACATCCACCATTTAATACCGATCCCATTCGTGTACGGAACAAACTTTATCGCTGTCATACCCGAATCAGAATTCGTGTTGGTGAACAAAATAAAAACAATGTACATTTCCATAAGCGAGCAGTTCCTGTCTCAATGCAAAAGTTTAGATAGAATTAAAATTTGTAAGCGCAGCCAGCCCAACTTCCGGATGGCCGAAACGAATTCATGTGATAACCAAATATTACACAGAAAAATCAATACCGTCAACCACCCTAAATGCCAGACATCCTTATTTTCAATAAAAGAAATCGCCTACATTACACTTAAAAATCAACGAGGTTACATTGCTGTGCCTGAACGCGAGATGGTCTTCGACACGATCTGTAATAACAAGGCAAACACTGTGTCTATTACGCAAGCGACGCTGATAGAGTCTGACGAGGATTGCTTACTTAGCGGAGCAGGTGCAACGATTAAATTGTTACAGTCTTCTAATCGTACACTCGACGTCCTATACGGAAAAAATTTTACGCTACAAATACCAGAGGAGGATTTAAACCTCATCTCATCGCGACTGTTACCCCTACAACACCACATAGACGTAGACGAATTACGAGAACTCACGCATGACTTAAACGACATACAGACAGCCGTAGACAGTGTTAAAGGACAGCGCAGAACGAAAACGTGGACAGAGCGCACGATTAGCACCCTCACCGTATTAGGCTATGTATCTTTAGGGCTAATAACGCTATGGAGCCTGAACAAACTAGGTTTATTCGAATGTTTATCCAAATCTATGCCAAAGTTTCGTTTTCAAATCTGTTGTAATAAACAAATAAATTTCGGCGATAACAACCCGAGACCGATTCAGCGCGAGGTCATAGAACTTACGATGCCGGAACCCCTCGTGTTGTCAGCCGTCACCAGGAGACCACGTTTTTCAGGAGCAAAGCAATTCTAACAACGGGGGTGTGACGCGGGGTGATAAGACTCCCTCTCCAGGCGACTACCTGCCTATATATATGAGAGCGCACCGCGGCTTCATTAGTTTTTACGTTCAGCCATCAAGCTATAGACACTCTGCCGCTACGCGCGCCAGACTGCAAATGTAAAACTCCGTTTTTTAAAATAAATAACGTTACTATAAAATAAAAGTGTCTTAAGAGCCAAATTCGCTAAGGCGAGTTGACTCCTCATTTTTTAAAACTCGTACGAGGAAATTTCCCCGTAACAATGGTCATGTGGTGCGAAAGCTATGTAAACATAGCTAGGATGTAAATTAAACGCGCCGTTACGTGTTGACAAGCTATATCTAGTGTCAATCGACTACATACATAATACGCCGGTTCGTTTGCAATCTTCAGACGGGCCGTCACGACGAGTTGTAGTTTTGCATTTCGCCACACCACGACCGAAGCGTATTTACGTGCATGCGAGCAGTATCCATTACCGACCGACGGAATTCGTAATTCGCCGGTTCGTTTGGAATCTGCAGATCAGCTTTGACCACTATTCTGTGGTTTCCCCCACTTCGCCACAGCATGACCACGGCGTTTGGCCACGCCCATTTGCGTGCGCCCGCGCGCACTTTGACCACCGCGAGCCTCCGCATTTCGCCGCTAAGTGTCAGCGCTACTATATTTCAGGACCCCGAAAAAGCCAGCGTTCCACATCTCCCTACTAATCTCTGATTCTGTGCTCTCCCATTTCGCTACAGCACAACCGCCGCGTTTGGCCACGCCCATTTGCGTGCGTGCGCGCGCATTCATCTATTTCTGGATTCCACATTTCGCCGCTACGTGTCGTCGCTACTATTTTCCAGGATCCCGGAAAAGCCAGCGTTCCACACCTCCCTACTCATCTCTGGCAGGGTATGGCCACTAGTATACGTGAACGTGAAGTAAGATATTTGTTGTTGGTTGTTTGGTTTGGGCTGGCTCCGGTCGCTGCTTTGCAGCAGCTTTGACCATACGGCCAAGGACTAAAACGTATATATAGAAAATCTGAAAACATCCCCATAGTGATACATTAACATGGTTAATATATCACTGGCCCTACAGTTCTTGTAACGGTGGGTTCCGAACCACCGGGAGAACACAGAAAAAAACACATAGCAAAAATGTTCCATTGGTGTCGGCGCCGGGATTCGAACCCGGGACCTTCTGCGTGGGAACCCGAGCACGTAACCACTTGGCCCCTGCGTCTCCGTGAAGTAAGATAGTCTGATCCGGCTCCGAGGACTCGCTAGATGGCGCTCACTTCCGCCCTCCCCTTACTTCACCCCGCTGCATCCCGACCACCAACGAAGATCCACGAACGTGAACGAACGTCCGGCATCTTTTTATCACGTGGCTTGGCGTCTGTCATTCGATGTATTTTACTTGATTCATCTGTCATCATTGCTGCTGTTGTTAGAACTTCGTTTTGGAGTGGGAATATATTTTTTGTTAAAAATGAATAGACCTCATGATAAACATCGGTGTTGTGTCGTGAATTATCACTTTGGTCAAGTGAAGTCTCATCGATTTCCAAAACATCGATCGTTGGTTTGAAGTGGATCGTGGCCACTGGTAACCTTGGATTGCAAGATTTAATGTACGAGAAGTGCGGAATAATCATTACATGATTTGTAACGTACATTTTCGGCCGAATGATTATCTATGCGGAACATTGAAGAAACTGAAGGATGGAACCGAACCATTGTTTTTCTTGCGAGTAATTGCAAATTTTTGCAAATTTGAAGCTGGAGACTCCGACGACGAATTTGTAACGATTATTATTTGTACTTGACAATAAATATGGATATCAATCATACTTTCAATGTGTCACATTTCTTCATAAAATAGTCTTCGTCAAAGAAATTAATAGAAAAACATACAGAAATATATAAGTAGTCGGTAAAATAACTACTTTGAAATATCTGTATGATTTTCCATACATTTCTTTACTGTGTTCCATTCTTTTTAACTCCCGGCTAAAAACGGGAGTTATGTGTTTCGTCGTGACCAACGTGAATTGGCGTTTTGTTGGAAATGCTTTACCGGCCAAACGGCTGATTTTCTTTTTACAAATTGATGTACATCGGTGTCGGACGTCACAGAGAGGGTTTAGCTTCCATAATATTTATGATCAGATCTCAACTCGCGGAGATATTAAATGTAGAAATTTGAACGTTTTCGAACGTTTTTCTCATATCGCAATTTTGATGGGTTCGACTGCATCATCGACATATAGATATGGACTGGTAATGCTGCCTGAAAACGTGTAATCGGTGGGTTTATCCCTGTCTCTTTCTAACTTAAAGCTGATTGGTCGCAATCGTTCACGATGGATGGGGAACAGGAATGTATCCGAAAACTTGAGAACCCGTAACGCCGTAACCCGTATGATCTCGCGTTCGATCGGTACATGAACATTATGTGTTACGTGTTGGGTTATGTGGTGGGTGTTCTAAAGTTAATTTATTAGTTTTTATTTAACAATAATGTTGTCACATTCAATAATTAGCAGACATTCAATAATTTCTCGAGTTATTCAGAGTGAAATTTTTTTATCGATTGATTTCACGTATGAACGTTATTTTTTTGAAGAGTGCATTTTCCATTTAACGTTCAATAATTAGTTAGTTAGCAGGATTGATCTACTGACGATTTTATCAAGCACGTCGAATTAATAATTCTGGATACTTGTATTCGGGCGTGAAATTGAGATGTATGTGAATGTAGAGGTTAGGTCGGATGACGTGGTTATGCCCGGTGATATTGTTTTATTTATGGTCATCACCTGATTTCACGTACGAACGATATTGTTTAATGAGTTCATTCTTTTTTATTCAACGTATGATAATGTTATCAGGATTGTGAAAAACGTGAATATGGATGTTCAGCTGGACGATGTGGTTATGCCCAGTGATATTGTTTACCTCGGTGGAATTGGCAATTCGAAAGAAAAAAATTGTTGTCGGATTCAATTTTTTACTTTATCCTCCAACCGACAAAACTTTAGACACAGCGATTTGTCAGAATGCACAATATGTATATTTGTTTTCATTGTTTTTCCTATATGAGTCAGGTCCTTTTCAAAGCAGCATTCATTCAACGTTCACTCGTCGAAGCAGCATTCATTCAACGTTCACTCATCGAAGCAGCATTCGTTCAACGTTTACTCGCTTAAGACATATTCAAAACTTATAATGACTGGGAAGGACCAGCGGAATGCGCTGATATCTGGTCGAGGCTACGTCGAGCCGCGCTTGAAAACTGTACAATGCGCAGACATTTGGTCTAGGCTACATAGAGCCACGCTGAACAATCACATGATGCGCTGACAGTTTGCTGCGACTGTACTCAACTGCGCCCAAGGACAACCAGCATGTGCCGCAGCTAGTCGATACTTTCAAAGTCTTGTCACATCAAATTTCCATACAGTGGTCACGTTTTACGATATTGAATCGATAAACAATAGTACGTTATGACACTAGTAGGAAATCGGTTTTGTGACGTGGACGTCTGGTTCGAGCTAAATGATTCCAATCATTGGCGGACGTGGAGAAAATTATATCGAATTATCTTTTGTAACGTGGCGTTTTTCGAGGCACCCCGTTACTGCGCTTTAGCGCTCGCAAACCCACGCTGTCAGCTGTCCACCGCCGACCCTCCCTCCGGCAGCCGTAGAAAAATTGAAGGAAATTGTTTAGGGCCGATTATTAGTTAGAATAGTTGTTTTATTTTGTCGTTAATTTTTTATCTTTCACGATCACACGGAACTTGAGTCATCGCTGTCATCTGAGGAACGAGAGGTTTCGCTCTACAGCCACAGTCATTACGTCGTTCTTGTTCCCGTCGAGGAACGACATAGCCCCTCGGAAGTGAGGCACCCGAGATCGGTTTGCAGAAGCCTTACCGTTCGATGGAGGGGATGCCATCGGCGGTCGGATCTACGGACGGATCATCCTCCCGTCCCAAAAATCCGGAAATTGTGCCAGGAGCTGCGGTGGACCGAATTTAAGGGTCCTCGCACTGCCTTCGTGCCGCCCGGGTACCGACGCCCGCCGTAAGGCCCGGTACCCGGTTCAAGATGGGAAGCATAAATGTCTCGGAGCCGCCCCTGATACCCTCTGCTCCACCGACCACCGGGTGGAGCCGCGAGGACAGGATGCTGCTGACTCTCCGCTGTCATATCACGGAGGCACAGCATGGGCCAGGTGTCTAACACCGCAGGCGGAGGCGAGATTCAAGATTGCTGTCGACAAGCGCCTGACGGGTGGATTTCACGCATACACCCGACTGCGAGATCCATAGTCGTCCGTCGATAACGACGAGGCCGGGATTCGCACCATACCAGCGTTGTCGACATTTTTACCTTGTGGAGGGGCTGCGGAACTGCGGAGCGAGCCAACGTTGTCAGCGTCGCCGAAAGAGCGAGCACGTCTCGACCAAGTCGGCGACTCGGGGTGGGGATCACTCGGACGAGGGCCCACACGGCGAGCCTCGAGTCAGAGCTGCCAGATTGCGCGGATTTGTCCGCCCGTGTCCGTTTTCTGATGCCCCCTCCACAGACCAAATCCGCCGCTACCGACGCGACCTCACGCGGCTTGCAGCAGCTACACTGTATCATCATACATCATGGCGCAGCCAATAGCGTTATTCGGATTATGCGCCACCGAATTGCCATGACCCACTTAATTCGTCTTTTTCTTTTGAGACTTTTTGACGGATCATCGGTTCGAATGGAAGAAACAAATGAGATGATAATAATGATTTTTTTTTGGGACTTGGTGCTTTGGCGACATACGACCTTGTATATTTTTTTTCCTTTATTTTAACGTTTCACCCCCTCGATTTAGGGCCTCTTCAGAATCTCTCTCCTCCTTTTCTGTTATTATAATTTTTACACATTGATTATATATGAAGAGTTCCATAAACTATAAGCATCGGTCTGGGCCACCCCGCCTCAGAATCTTTCAAAATTTTTTTGGGATGTAGTCTTCGATGACCTGTATGTGCCTGAATTTGTTCAGATTTTTCCCTGCATTATTTCGGCATTATTCGGCATTTTATTGTTTGAGAATAGAGTAACAGAAGCTTTGATGAGGAAAGGGTGCAAAAGAGAAATAAACGGAGTTGGGCTAACAATAAATGTACTCGTTTAATAGTTCACGGATTTTGATACATCGAAGTAAGATTGAGTGACGAGCGCGTTACGAGGTTGACTGCTCGAATTCGACTGATTACAACAGAGGCATAGCGAAAACTGTAGGCCAGAGTGTGTGTGTGGGTGACTTTATTTTGACTGTACGTCTGTGTGTGTTGCTGCCGTATGGTTGTTAGAATGGTCTGCATGGTTGACGCGCTGGGAGTCTTTTCCCGAACATCCCGCCTGCTTCGTCCGCGGGACGAAATTCAATAGCGGTCAGTGATCTATGCAGCTGCAGGAGCCGCCCGCCTTGCTCTCTGCCGTTGTTGGTTGGAACAATCATTGAGAATCGTGAACGCGCGTTATCGCGGCGTCCTTTCCTGATTCTGCCTGCGGGAGCACGCTCAGCTTGACGATGGGGCGCTGGCAAGTGGAGGAAGTCGTTCGTATCGTTGCGACACGAATTTTTCCGTCCTTTCCGGGATGCAGCTGACATACCCGTCCGAGAGACCACTTCGTCGGAGGGAGCGAGTCAGAACGAAGGAGCACGAGATCGTTTATCTGGATGGGTCGATGATCTTCAGTCCACTTAGGTTTGGGTTGTAGCGATTGCAAGTATTCGCTGGACCACCGTGACCAGAAGTGTTCGGTCATCTGTTGGATCTGTTGCCACCGGGTTAGACGAGATGGCGCGACTTCGGCTAGTGCCGGAGCTGGCACTGCGATGAGGGGGCCACCGACTAGGAAGTGCCCTGGCGTCAGTGGGTTGAGATCCGATGGGTCATCCGAGAGGGCTTGAAGGGGTCGCGAATTGAGGCAGGCCTCCACTTGCGCTAGGAGCGTCGTCATCTCCTCGAAAGTAAGGGTAGCCTCGCCGATGACGCGTCGGAGGTGGTGCTTTGTGGATTTGACGGCAGCCTCCCAAATTCCTCCGAAGTGGGGAGCGGCAGGTGGGTTAAATATCCATTCCGTTCCATCTCGAAGGATTTTTTCCGCGACGTCTACCGAAAATGAGGAAGCTTTGTCGTAGAGTTGGCGTAATTCAGCATCTGCGCCCACAAATGTTGTGCCACAGTCGCTGCGTAGCGTTGTGCAAGCGCCACGACGGGAGACGAAACGGCGGAAGGCGGCGATGAAAGCCTGTGAGGAATAGTCCGACACTAACTCGAGGTGAACAGCTCGCGTTGCCAGACAGATGAATACACAAATGTACGACTTGGTAGACTTGTAGCCGCGGCCTTTCGTTGTTCGAGTGTAGATTGGTCCAGCATAGTCGACGCCCGTATTGGTAAACGCTTTCGATACAGGTGTCACTCTGTCGTATGGTAACTGGCCCATTATCTGCTGTGACGCCTTCGCTCGGAAACGAAAGCATTTCACACATTGATGGATGATAGTTTTTACTGCTGACCGTCCACGTAAGATCCAGTATTTTTGGCGAAGGGTAGCTAGTGTTAGCTGCGTTCCTCCGTGTAGCGTAAGTCCGTGATAATTTTGAATCAGCAGTCTTGTGAGGGCTGAATCTCGAGGGAGAATTAGGGGATGCTTGGCATCATCGTGGAGTAGAGAGTGCTTCAATCTTCCTCCTACTCGAAGGCAGTTGTCGTCGTCGAGAAAGGGGGTCAACTTCTTCAACTCATTATTTTTTGAGTTGAGTGTATTATTTTGTAATCTCTCGATTATCTCCGTGAAGGCTTGGCGTTGGACGATTCGAACGAGGTGCAATAACGCTTGTGTAATTTCGTCAGGGACTAAAGGAGGGGGTGCTTCTCTGCCCAGACGAGCTGCTTTGAGGTGGAGATTTTGCATGTAGCGGAGTATCCACGCGGTCACTTTCGTCAACTTGTTGAGATTAGAGTACCTTTCCAATAGTGGGAACGGGTTAGCGTTCCTGACGATGATTGCGTTGGTTGACTGCGACGTCTCTTCCATTTTCTCGTTCTCCGTTCCTTCCAGCGGCCAGTTCTCGAGCGATTGACGAAGGAAGTGCGGGCCTTCCCACCACAGCTGGAAGGTAAGGAGTTGCGATACGGGTATTCCTCGTGACGCGCAATCGGCCGGGTTTTCCACCGACTTGACGTGTCGCCAGGGCACTCCAGGAAGGCTCCGCTGTATCTCGGAGACTCTGTTGGCTACATACGTTGGCCAGCGAGATGGATGCGCCCGCAACCAGTCGAGTACGATTTTTGCATCGGTGTAGAGGTGTACCGGTAATTCAGGATACCGGTAAGCTTTGCGGATATAAACCACCAGTTTAGCGAGTAGTTGAGCAGCGCAGAGCTCAAGACGAGGAAGAGTGACGGGTTTTAAGGGAGCTACCTTCGTCTTGGCTGTTAACAGCGATGTGGTTACCGCACCGTCGGCGTCAACGACGCGAACATACACGACGGCAGCGTACGCCCTCTGAGAAGCGTCGGCGAAGCCGTGAAGCTCTATTGAGCGATTTGCTCTCCGATGGTGGACCCAACGAGGGATTTCGAGAGCGCTCAGAGTAGGCAGCTCTGAGTAAAATTGATTCCAAGTATTCTCTTCTTGTTTGGGCAGGGCATCATCCCACCCGACATTCAACAACCAGAGAGATTGCAAGAAGATTTTTGCAACGATAGTGACTGGCGCTAACCAGCCGAGAGGGTCGAAAAGTTGCGACGATTTGGAGAGGACTGATCTTTTCGATATTTTTAGCATTGGTTCGGCCTTGATTGCAAACGAGAATGAGTCCTTTTCGGGGCTCCATGAAAGTCCCAGCAGCTGGCATGGCGCTTCTCCTTCCCAGTTAAGCGTGGCTGATGGGGCTATGCAATCCGTGGGAAGATGATCGAGTAGAGCACGATTATTCGCGTTCCATTTGCGGAGGGGGAAGCCGCCCGCGGAGAACAGACCAATGAGCTGTCGTTGCTTCACGAGGGCTCCTTCGATGTCGTCGTCTCCCGAGATTACGTCATCCATGTATACCTCTTGGTCGACTATGGATGCGGCAACGGGAAAGCGCGACCGTTCGTCTTCTCCGAGCTGTCGAATCGTTCGGTTGGCTAGGAACGGAGCACAGTTTAGACCGTACGTGACGGTGCTAAGTTTGTATGCCGAGACATTTTCCTGAGGCGATGTTCTCCATAAGATTTGCTGGAATCGGCAGTCATCAGGGTGAAGTCGTATCTGGCGATACATTTTCTCTACATCCGCAGAAAAAACAATACGATGTAAGCGCCAACGAAGAATGATATCTCTCAGTTCTGGCAGTAGATTACGGCCAGTCCGCAGTACATCGTTGAGGGAGTTTCCATTGTCTGTCTTTTGAGAGCCGTTAAAAACCACTCGTAACTTGCTTGTTACGCTGTTTTCGCGTATTACTCCATGATGAGGGAGGTAAAATCGATTCGATGGTTCTAAAGATGGGTCATCCGCTTCTGGGATCATATGACCTAGTTTAGAATATTCGTCGAGAAAGGCACAGTACCTTTTCTGTAGGTCCGGCTGCCTTTTAAAACGCTGCTCCATCCTGAACAGTGCAGCGACCGCCGCTGGTCGCGAATCACCTAGTTTGCTCGTTGGGTCCGTTTTGAACGGCAAGCGCACGGTGTATCGTCCGTCCGGGCTGCGACTGTGAGTTTGCGAGTAGTGATGATCACACTCTTCATCCTCCTTAGAGAGCGTGCAGCTTCCCTGCACCTCTTCTTGTTCCCAGAATCGTTTTACGAGGTCAAGCAGGTCGGAATTGATCGAGCAGTTATGCGACGTGACGCTATTGCTTCTCTCGCGTGAAAGACGAAAGGCGGATCCGGATACGATCCAGCCCAGTTTGGTGGACTGCGCGATCGGAGTCCCGGGTGGTCCTCTGCGTAACCCTGGCTCTAATATCTCGCCGTAGATCTCTGCCTCAAGCAGCAAATCTATCCTGTCAGGAGACGCGAATTCAGGATCAGCCAATGGAAGGCCTGAGAGATGCCGAGAGCCTATGTTATTCGCGATTAGTCCTGGCTTGTAGGACGTGAGGCGCGGCAAGACGGCTGCTTTAAAGGAACACTGGTATTCGGGTTGTGTTTTCGATTGTATCGTGAGGGAGACGACTCCTTTCGCGAGGGTCGGAGTGGCTTGGCCGGCTCCGTACACGTGGCAATGGCTCGAATTCCTTGCTATGTGAAGACGCTGTACCAGACGCTCTGAGATCAGGGAACCTTGCGAACCTTGATCGATCAACGCGCGAACCGAACTCCTAACTCCCGCTTTGCTTTGAAGGAATACTCTCGCGGTGGCTAGCAGTGCAGAAGCGTTGTCGTCAATGATTTGAACGACGTGTGAGGTGAGGGTTGATTTGGGCGTGGAAGACGCCCTCGGTTCTGCTATATACGCGGTGGTTTTGCTCGTCGAGGGCGGGGAATCGGCAGCGGAGTTACGTGGGTTCGCTGGCGGCGTTGTCGAGTTTATTTTCGCGCGATGTAATAACGAATGGTGTTTTTTGTTGCAGGTTTGGCAAGTCTTTTTTGATCTGCACTCGCGTATGGGGTGATGCCCTAAGCAATTATAGCACAGGCTATTTGAGGACACGAATGCGTTCCTCGACTCAACGTCTGTCGCTCTGAATTCTTCGCACGAACTAATGTAGTGCTCTTTCGAGCAAAATGTGCATTTATTTTGAGGCTTTTCTTTCGGACTAGGTTGGCTTTCCTTTGTCACATTATTGCAGGAGGTACGCTTTGCCGACGCTGGGGACGACTGGTTCGATTTTTGGGGAAGAATTGACTCTAAGGCGCGGATTCTCGCTCTCAAGAATGCTTCGAATTGCTCGAACGCGGGAGGAGCATTCCCTGCCCCCACCGATATTTCCCAATCGCGCCGGGAATTGGTATCTAAACGCACCGCGAGATGATACACGATGTAGTCTTCCCAATCTGTCGACCGCCCGAGCGAGCCTAACGCGTCGAGAGATTGCTGCGCGCTACTGAGGATGCGGTTCAGCTCTTTGGCAGACTCGTTCGCTGCTGGTTTGATATTGTAGAAGTCTGCAATATGTGTCGTCACGAGGGCACGGAGATTTTCGTATTTTTCCTCGAGTACCTTCCACGCGCGTTTAAAATTTACGTTCGTGATCGCGATATTAGAAATCGTCTTGGCGGCTTCGCCTTCGAGCGCTAGTTTCAAGTACTGGAGGCGCTCGACGTCCTTGAGGACTGGATCCTCCGTTACCATGGACGTAAAAATATCCCGAAATTCGCGCCATTCTGCGTAATTGCCCGAAAAATGCTTCATCGGTAGCGGCTGAAGCCTACGAATATGATGGACGGATGATACATCTCCCGCATGACTATGTGAGTGGGTTGTCGTGTTTGGTGACAAGTCCTCGATTAGGTCGAGAAGATACCCTTCTGCTTCCGCGAACGCCTCCTCTGCCGCGTCCATCTCTTTTCCTTCGAAGTAAGGATCTTTAATTAATTCGCCAGTTTGGAGTTCGAGAAGACGTTCGTGATTCGCAGAATATTTTTCATAATAGCCTCTTATGAGACCGAGTCTCGACTTCGCGACCCCGAGCGTGAAGGCTTTACTTTTCCCTAGCTTACTATAATTTGATAACGAATTTATTATTTTCGGGTGCAAATCCCTTTGCTTGCGCATTATCTCTGTAAATAAGTCGGTTTTCGAATCATCGTCGGCTGACATTGTGAAAAAAAGGAATAATATGAATACGGTTCCGGTTATACCGTTGCGGGGGAATCGATGCTTTTCAAGAAAGCCACTAATGACAAACTATATTTTTTTTTGTTATCTCACGCGGATCCTTGCGTAGTCGGCCAACGCGAAGAATGTCCGGAGTCCCGAGATACAGCTGTGACTGGTGAGCGAGGGGAAGAGCTCTCCCTCTCTTTGTAGTGCCCGAGAGGGAGCGTTACGCCGTTTCTCCTTGTGTGGTGGGGAGAGACAGCGATCTTCGCTTGGCAGGCACCGCGCTCGTGTGTGTGGCTTATCCGTGTGCCGTATTATAACACGTATACCGTAGTGAGCGTATCGTTCGCGGGCTCACTCCTGTTTCACGGAGAAGTTTCACCGTTTGATCACACACACAGCCTACTCACACACACGTTCACAGCCAAATCGCACGCGCGTTATTGCTCGCACACCTTCACCGTTAAATCGTTTATGTCTGTGTATCGGTCGGACACTCTCGGACTCAAGGCCGATTTTGTTTTGCACAGACAATACCACTACCGGGGTCCGTATACGTGAGTCCCGCAAGCTCGCACAGCGTTTCTTCGTTGAGAATTTTGCGTTTATCGGTGCACAATTATTTGCACTTTATGCGAGATGGCCGTGCTCCACGTACCCTCCGAACTGTTCACTTTTACCTTTTTGTTAGCCTGACTCCCGTTTCCAATAAGCTAATCGAGTGATTTCCGCGAGATACTTTACGCTCTCAATCAACTTTTCGCGATACCCGAGTTTCCACAATTAGCTTCTATCCGGCTCGAAGGACCATTTTATTGTTTGAGAATAGAGTAACAGAAGCTTTGATGAGGAAAGGGTGCAAAAGAGAAATAAACGGAGTTGGGCTAACAATAAATGTACTCGTTTAATAGTTCACGGATTTTGATACATCGAAGTAAGATTGAGTGACGAGCGCGTTACGAGGTTGACTGCTCGAATTCGACTGATTACAACAGAGGCATAGCGAAAACTGTAGGCCAGAGTGTGTGTGTGGGTGACTTTATTTTGACTGTACGTCTGTGTGTGTATAGCTGCCGTATGGTTGTTAGAATGGTCTGCATGGTTGACGCGCTGGGAGTCTTTTCCCGAACACGGCTGTAGTAATTGAGGGCATTTCGTAATATTTCCGTTTTTTTCAATTTAATTTCATAAAATTGTATCGCAAAATTAAAATTACACCTAAAATGCATTTCGATGTGAAATTGTCTCAACTTTCTGGAAAAAATATTGATTCTCAGTTTAGACTAACACAAAGCTGTCAAGTTCGAGCTTTAATAATAAAAAGCTATTTTTCGGTCATTGCGCATGTCTGAAATTTTCTTTTTTCAAGAAATGTTACGGCCTATTTTCAATTTCATTGTATAAATAATCGTATAACTTTCTTTCTCTGCAGGATATTGGGAGGAGTCAAGACATTGCATTTCTATGTAAAAGACAAAAATCTCAAATGATCGATAGCTCATGAGGATTGGAAAAAAATGTATACATTTTGAGTGGAAAAAATAAAATTTGGTCTATCATTAAGTTTTTGAACTTTCATCGATTCTAGCGGTTTTTACAGAGATCCCAACGTGAATTTGACGTATTGTGTACGAAATTTTCTCAGCTTTCCGAAAAAAATATTGAAAAAAAATTTCGGCCATGCGCAATGGCCGAACGAAAGCTTTTTATTATTAAAGCTCGATTTTGAGAGCTTTGTGTTAGTCCAGGCTAGGAATCAATATTTTTTTCAGAAAGTTGAAAAAATTTCACATAGAGATGCATTTTGAGTGTAATTATAATTTAGCGATACAATACTATGAAATTAAATTGAAAAAAAAAGAAAAACCCGAAATGTCACGAAATGTCCTTAATTACTACAGCCGAAATAATGAAGGAAAATCTGAAAAAATTCAGGCACATATAGGTCATCAAGGTCTACATCCCAAAAAAATTTTAAAAGAATCTGAGGGGCGGGGGTGGCCCGGACCGATGCCTATAGTTTATGGAACTCTTCACGTACAATACAAAAAAAATGCCACAACAACAAATAATGTATATGGGGCATTCCATGGCATTCCGGGTAGTCGCGTACCCTTGACTCAAAATTTTTGCCCCATGATTTTTTCTATTAATCTACATCGAAAATGAAGAGACACGTGTTTCGGGGTTTGCCGTTTCCAGCGCCCGCTATTGAGATGCAGTAGATTGAAGGTTTCCAATTATTGACGATATTTCGAATTTCAAATCGATATATCTCGACAACCGCCAATAATAATTTAAAAAACCAGGGTAGCTTTTTCTTTTGTTTTTACACGGTCTATGCAATAAAAATAAGTACAATTTTGTTGCACTGTTTGAACTATTATTAATTAACAATTAATCGATGAAACATTGAATATCTCAAAAAACACCTATTTGATCTTTCTTATTTTTTTTCCTAAATTCTATGAATAAAAACGAAACGATTGAGACCAGTCTCTATTTGGCTATGGACTTAGTTTAGAAGTTACAGATTTTTTTGTGATAAAAAACACGTTTAATTCGGTTCATTTCTCAGCGATAATTCATATTGCACTGGGAACTATTGGCCGCTCGTTGTAACGAAAATGGTAACATATATACGCATACATAAGCATATATTAGTATACAGATATAAATATATGGGGGATTCCACGGTGAAACTGGAAGCTGCATACCGTTGAATCAACATTTTTGACCCACGATTTTTTATGTTGATATACGTCGAAAATGAAGAGACACGTGTTTCGGGGTTTGACGTTTTTAGCGCCCGTTATTGAGATGCAATGGAATTAAGTTTTTCAATTATTGACGATATTCGGTATTTCAAATCGATATATCTCAACAACGGCCAATGATAAATTAAAAAACCAGGTAAGCTTTTTTTGTCTTCACACGGTCTTTGCGATAAAGATATGTATAATTATGTTACACCGTTTGAACTATTATTAATTAACAAATGAAATGAATTATTTATTTATTTTCGATGATAAAAAATATCGTCTTAAGAACTCTGTGATATTCCTTTATTCGAAACTTAATTGTGATCTTTTATTTTATTATTTTACCCGTTTTGGCGACTGAAAAGTGTCGTCGCCAAAAACGACAATGATTTTTTTTGTTTCTTTTTTCTTTGTTCATTTTTTTTAAATACTATCAAATAATAGTATTTTTGAATATTATATTTTATTATTTGACTGGTTTTTGGCGATTGAAAAATATCCTCGTCAAAAACGTCAACGATTCTTTTCTCATTTCGTTTCATTTAAAAAAAAATTGAGTTTCGTCAATCACAGTATTTTTCATTTGACATTTTCATATTCTATGATTTTTGTTCATTACATTTCTTTTTTTGTTTCATTTTTCTGTCACCATAGTATTTTTTAGTTTATTTTTTTATTCGTATTCAGCGATTGGAAGTGTCGTCGCTATCGAGATTCTTTTTGTTTTATTTCGTTTTATTTTATTTTGCTCTACGTTATCATTAATTTTTGGAGGGTGGGAGTGGAGTCTTTACTGTGTCCATATCCGGTTTGCTATATGAACACAGTAACGGCTTCCCGGGTGGGTCTCCCTGCAGCGACCTCCACGTGGTGGGACCTGGGAAATAAACGATGCATTACGATTTTCTATTACCAATATAAGTATAATTTCCGTAAAGAAATGTAAGACATCGCTTATTTGCAAACGGCTGCAATCATATTTTATTCCATTACTTGTATATTCAGCGTCGATTGTGACTGTTTTTTTTCTCATTTTCGTTATTATCTATTGATATTTTTTTCCCATTATTTATCCATTAATATATTTTTATAGTTGAAAATTTAATTATTAACACTAGGATCACGGAATCCGCGTATTAATTGTTCGGAAACGATAGTAATGAGAATAAAAGTTTTCTTCGTGAAATCTGATCGACGGGTCCGCTAAGCTATATACACAATTCAAATTTAGCGCCGCGAGGGAGGCGAAGCATCAGAGTGACGCCGTCGGCAGCCATACTATTGCACGCGCGCGCGCGAGCTGCCTCTCCTCACGCGCCAATCATCAAGACCGTGTGGTGGGGGCCTCTCAAAATCTTCACTTCCCCTCAATCAGGCAGCACTGCCTCGAGTCGCTCTCTTCTCGTCCAGCTTTCGTCGGTGGTGGACCACTACAGCAGAATACTCCATCATACCTCCCGAAAAGGACGCGGACATCAGCAAGACCAGGTCCGGTGTGTCGTGAGTAAAGTAGCTCGAACTTGCGCCGGGGAAATCGATTCGGGGTTATAGTCAGCTATCATACGCTATCAGAATTATCGGAACTATCAGAACTATTAGAACCAACGTAATAATCAAATTCAGTTATCATACTCGGCTACCGGCTGTCGGAGGTGAGTGTGCGGACGAGAAGGGCCCACTCCCACGCGGGGATTAACCCGCCGAGAAATAGGAGTCCCTAGGGGACGAAGTTCGTAGGGGGTATTCGAGTGAGAGAGGAATAAAAGGGTTCGGCGAAAAGTGTCGAGAGAGTGAATGTAGAGCTCGGCGAAAAGTGTCGAGAGAGTGAATGTAGAGCTCGGCGAAAAGTGTCGAGAGAGTTAGTGTGGAGCTCGGCGAAAAGAGTCGAGAGAGAGCGAACGTAGAGCTCGGCGAAAAGAGTCGATAGTGAGTGTGAAGCTCGGCGAAAAGTGTCGAGAGTAGTGGTCCGGTATATTATTTATTTATTTATCAGGTTTAGTAAGAGGTTATTATTAGAGTGGTGCGAAATGGATGTTAAGATTGTTGTTTGTTAGTGTACGCTGTTATTTATCAGGTTATTATCAGGTTATTATTAGAGTAGTGAGAAATGTATGTTAAGATTGTTGTTTGTTAGTGTACGAGGTTAAAATGGTACCTGTTACTTTAATTGTAAAGAGTGATTGAGAATTAATTCGATTTGTAAATTATATGGAGCCTCAGTGCTACTATTAAACCACGAACGACCGAAGTTTCATCAACATTTGCTGTCTTTGGTCTTTGGCCGGGCGAAGCCCGTGCACGTTAAAATTTATTGTAATTCGGTCGCTGGAAAGATATCATTATCACGTGGTCGGACGATTATCCGACCGTGCAATAAATCTATCATTCAAAATTACGTCGTTGTCGATATTATTGAAAATTAAAAAGTATGAAATAAAATAAATAAAAAAAATTTTTTAAACTCCCGGCTGGAGTAAAAATCGAACACAAACAAAAATTAGAACGAAAAAAAGTAATCTGATAGAAAGCATGTATGAAATTCATGAATCTAAAAAGAATACAACAAATTAATAAATTTAAAATGGACAAAACAAATTAGTGAAATTAAAAGAATGAAATAAATAAATAAATTAAAAAAGGATGAAATAATTCAAGAAGTCATCTTAGTTTATTCATAGTTTGAATTATGATCGTTCGTTTGTATGAGTTCAATTTTTTGAATCGTGGTAATTTCCTCACTGCCCTCAATTCAGTCGGGAGACGTCATTCATTAAACATAAATATGACATAGGATATAGATGTTTGACAGTGCAAAGAAGACGCCATTAATTGAACATGAAAACGATCTGGATTTAGATGTTCGACGATACGAAAGAAAACGTCCTCCGACTTATGTTTAATGAATGACGTCTCCCGACTGAATTGAGGGCAGTGAGAAAATTACCACGATTCAAAAAATTGAACTCATACGAACGAACGATCATAATTCAAACTATGAATAAACTAAGATGACTTCTTGAATTATTTCATCCTTTTTGAATTTATTTATTTATTTCATTCTTTTAATTTCACTAATTTGTTTTGTCCATTTCAAATTAATTAATTTGTTGTATTCTTTTTAGATTCATGAATTTTATTCATGCTTTCCGTCAGATTACTTTTTTCCGTTCTAATTTTTGTTTGTGTTCGATTTTTACTCCAGCCGGGAGTTTTAAAAATTATTTTAATTTATTTTATTAAAATTTTTTTAATTTATTTTATTTATTTACGACAAGGTGGGGCAACGGCCGTCAATTAGGGATCCGGGGTCTCGCCAGATGGCGCTAGTGGCGACTATCCTACTTCACGCCGAAATCATTAGTGTCCACGGCATGACTGCATCGCGACGAGTCAACAGTGCGATATTCTGCACGATTACTTTCATACTTTTCAACCATTATATTTAATAAATAACCGTTCAATTCTTTACGTTGGGTGTGCGAGATTATTTATCGTAGTTTTACCTTACATGTTTGTTACTATATTCATTAACGTATGTAAATTTATATGAACCTGTGAATAAACGTATGAAAACCACTATTTAAGAATAAAGTTAATTCGTTTTTAACTCAAAAAAATCCGTTTCAGTCGAGGTTTTTGCTTAACCTGTGATCTTACATGTAATTTTTAAAAAAGCTTGTGTAACCCGTCATAGATTACACGTAATCTTCCGAAACTTTCATGTATTCTATCATGGAGACACGTAATCTATAAAAAGTTGTGTGTAATCAATCACAGATTACATGTAATCTCCTCCATTTGGTTGTATTTGATCGAGGATTACAAGTAATCTGCGAAAAAAGTAATCTCGTATTATCTTGTGTAATCTTGTGTAATCATTAGGCGAATGTAATCTGGTGTACACCATTTTCGTAGAGTGGGTACCCCCTCGGAAAATAATTGTTTTTCGGTCGGTATGTCAGTTTCGATTTATCTCAAAAAATTCCAGAAAATCCTCTGAAGTATGTATAATAGACACGTATTTTCTTGGATGGCTCAATTAGTTGTTCCAAAGCTATGCTTTTTTTATTATTATAATTTTTTTAAGAGAAATCAACAATTATTAAAAATTATTCTCTCCCGAATTTTTCTCAGATTTTTCACTTAATAAACCTCGATTACAGTAATAATCATTGCATTTTTTGAACGAATGATTATAGAGCGTAGCTTTCGAACGAGTTCAATGGAGTTCCATCAACGTCACCGATTTCTTTAAAAAACATTTTTTTGCTACATATTATTTCCCTACATGTTATTAAAATCAACGTTTTTAAGGCATTACTCGATCCATTTGACGATATTCAATTATTTTACAGCACGCATCGATTGTGATGAGTCAAAGTTAGTCAGTCCGAACGCCGAACCGCGTTTGCCTCTCGATGTCCCGCAGCCCCAGCTGTTATTAAATGCGCTCGAACGGTCACATCCGTGTCTGAGTGTGCCGCCCGTTGGAGACACCCCACCACAAATTGGCGACATTCCCCCACTCCCTCGGAAGTTTGGGACGTGCCACCTGGTGCCACCACTCACTTTTGCCTCGACGAATGGGGAGTGGTTTACCACCAGAGAATAGGACCAGAGATTAGAGGAGAGATCGCCAACGCCGTGGAGTTCGGTTGGCCCCGAATTTTTCCGAATTGTAGCGGGATCCGCCGAGCCGAGGTTCCAATGGAGTCCAACAGAATATACCGGGTGTCAGGCTCAAGCGTGAGCCTCAACGGGAGGCCAGAGCCCGGTGGAACCCAGCCAAGCCCAGCGGCCAGCGTCGATCTACGGCTCGATGTACGCGGGGAGCGGCCGGAACGAGACGCATGGTTGTGTGGCGTATTGGCGTGTACGACGACAAGTGGGAACGCCCGAGTGTAGATGAGCCATTTCGATCTACTCAACAAAAATGAAACGTAACGTTTCAACGGCCGTCGGGCCGGGCATCGCGGGCGCGTGTCTCTATATGTGCATGTGCATGCGTGTCTGTGTGTACGTATGGGTCTGTATGTGTGGGTGCGAATGGATGAATCGACCATCCAAAATTCAAACGCTTATAACTCGACAACGGCGTAAGCTACAGCCCCCAAGTTTTGCACACATTCTGTGCCTTATGCATATGTAATTTTTGCAATAGTCGCGATTTTTTAGCTAAATCCATCGAGAAACCTGGGTTTTATTATATTTTCAATTTTTCGACAAATCAACTTTGTCTCTGTAATTACCGATAAATTCATCGAACCGAGCATCGATCGAAGTGAAATGAATTCGCCACATGTATAAAATATCAATAAGCCTCCAATAATTTAATTGGGGGGGGGGGGGGGGGTGTAAACAAATGCTGTGCAATACTTTGTTTTGATATTGATAACCGGAACCCACCATTTTGTTGGTGAAAAATATGGATTATCGATCGAAGAATAAATGTTATCCTCAAATAATGAATAAAAATTAGCTCTCGATAAAAAAATTTATTGTTTCAAAATAATAAATAAATAATCTCAGTAACATGTATGACATATTAATTTTTCATTGAAATCGGTTGACCCATTCAAAAGTTACACATTTTTTTCAGAATTTTCAATATTCATTTCCACCCCTCAAGGATTACTTATGAAGAACCGAAAGTTGGTTACATTGTTACTCATATAAATGGTAACTATAAACAACTATAATGGCAATAATTGGGGCGGGGGCACTTTACCCGTACTTATCCTCATGTAGCCAATATAGGCAATAATAAATACTACTCAAAATTGGGACGGATTAGAAAGCTTGTACTCGATTTTCCAATACATGGGGTATTCCTGGGAATTTCGGCAACTTCGGACAGTTGGGTCAAAATTTTTGCCCCTCAATTTTTCTCAATAATATGTGTTGAAAATAAAGAGACACGTTTTTCGGCGTTTTTTATTTTGAGCCCCCACTTTTGAAATGCAGTCAAATGAAGTTTTTGAAGTATCGACCACATTCGGTCATTCAAATCAATATATCTCAGCAACGGTTAGTGATAGCTCGAAAAGCCACAGGTCTTTTTTTTCGTTTTTGAACGCTCTATACAATGAAAACATTTACGATTGTGTTGCAGAGATTCATCAATTATTTATAAACAATTCAAAATAAAAAATAAAATAAAACAAAAAATGTACCCTTAATTTTTTTAATGTATTTTTTTTTAATTCCTTGAACAAAAACGAAAATTTTGCCACCTTGAACTTTTTGGGCCGACGCTTCGTTCGGAAGTTATAGCTTTTTTTATTATAAAAAGCCCGTAAATGTTTTCCTGGTTGTTAAGAAAAGAAGCTATAACTTTCGACGAAGCGTCGGCCCAAGTCCGGCAGAGTCTCAAAATTTTCGTTTTCGTTCGAGGAATGTGAAAAAAAACAGATTTCAATAATTAAGGGTACTTTTTCCTCATGCAATTTTTTACTAATAAAATACGTAAATTTACGGGTTTTTTGTGACAGAAAAATCTATAACTCCCGAACGAAACGTCGGGCCAAAAAGTTCAAGGTGGCTAAATTTTCGTTTTTGTTCAAGGAATTTAAAAAAAAATACATTTCAAAAATTAAGACTACATTTTTTGTTTTATTTCATTTTTTATTTTGAATTGTTTATAAATAATTGTTGAATTTGTGCAACATAATCGTAAATGTTTTCATTGTATAGAGCGTTCAAAAACGAAAAAAAAAACCCGTGGTTTTTCGACTTATCACTAACCGTTGCTGAGATATATCGATTTGAATGATCGAATGTCGTCAATACTTCAAAAACTTCATTTGACCGTATTTCAAAAGTGGGGGCTCAAAATAAAAAACGCCGAAATACGTGTCTCTTTATTTTCAACACATATTATTGAGAAGAATTGAGGTGCAAAAATTTTGACCCAACCTTCCGAAGTTGCCGAAATTCCCAGGAATACCTCATATATATGAACAAAAAAAAAAAAAGACGAACACGTTTCATCGTTTGAAAATTCAATGTACCCATGGATGGAGTCAGAATTTTAGGGAAAAAATCTATAAATGGAAAAGACTTAAGATCTGAAAAGACTGCGATACTGCAAAATTCACGGAAAAAATTGCCACATTTCGGGAAAGAAACATCTAAAACTTGAAAATAACCGTTGAGAATAATATTGGTAACATACCTGAATTCTTAATCCATATAGCGCATCGAGGTTTGTCGCGCTGAGGGAAGCTGTAGAGTTTCGATTCCACACCGTTTCTCCTATTCTTGCACCCTTTGTATGCACAAGTATCACACCATCTTGTATTAAGATTTCTATCCATCTTCGAAAAACTTTTTTCGTGGATTAATTTGGCGTTTAATTCCTGAACTTATTGTTAGTTACCGTTCCACTTGAAACGATGGACACGACTGATGTACCCAACCCAAGCCGTGCTCGTGTTTACATTTCAATTGTATATCGGATATGCCACGGGTAATCAACGGTTTTCAAACTGACAGGTTTTCGATTTGCAAGCGGAAAAATCTCCCTCAAAGTTCTTTATAAGTAAGAATGTAACAACATTTATAGCTGTTTTCCGCCATTTATTTTCTTTTTGGTTACGAATTTTTTGAAATTTCAGTGAAAAGAAGTTAAAATGCAAATATCTCCGGGATAAAACATTTAAGGCAGAACGTTTGGGCGCGAGGGAGTGCAGGAGAGACATCTAATTCAATCGTTTGCAGACGAAAACCCGCATCCTGAGCTGTTTTTTCGGAAAGGAATCTCCCACAGAAAATTCCGATAGTTTTTCATTATTTTTCTCACGTTTTAATTGCTAAGATCGACTTTTAGAAAAATACCGTTTTTATAAAACAAAAATTCAAACCAAACTGTAATAATTACCTGTTACCAAATATACAAACGACCCCTACGATACCGATAATCTATTTAAAAAGAACCTGTGAGGACAGGGTGACAAAACCAAAACAATCGACAGCTATCAGCTGAGAGGAACATCAACAAGCATTCGCTAATCCGTCAACCGTTAAGGGGGAAGCCTGCTTTAGAGGCTTCAAAAAATCTATTTTTTTGAGGAATTTTTAGGGAAGGAAATAAATATTTAATTGAAACGAAACTTTCAGGTTTTGTTGTTATAAATTTCATCATTTTTCTCAAATTTTTTCATTAAAATATATGTCATAATATGCCGGGTACAAGCATTTCGCCGAGGCGCCTCGAGCGTGCATCTGTCGTGTGGCGGGAAAGATGCAGGTCACAATTTCCATCTGAAACAAAAAAACCAGAACAAATTTATATTTTCAATAGTATAGATTTTAGTTAAACCTAAAAAATCTAAAAAAAAGTAAGAAATTCAACAATTTTTCGAAACTTAAAAAAAATAATATTTTTTTGGAAAAAAAATTTTTTTTTTTAAGTTGCGAAAAATTGTTGAATTTCTCACTTTTTTTAGATTTTTTAGGTCTCGGCGAAATGCTTGTACCCGGCATATTATGACATATAATTTAATGAAAAAAATTGAGAAAAATGTTGAAATATATAACAACAAAACCTGAAAGTTTCGATTCAATTAAATATTTATTTCCTTCCCTGAAAATTCCTCAAAAAAATAGATTGTTTGAAGCCTCTAAAGCAGGCTTCCCCATTAACAACGATTTTTAATTCGATGGTCGAGAGCCATGAAACGATGAATGCATTCAACGCATGAAACGAAAAATTATAAAAAGTGGCAAACTGTTCCCAATAACCCATGCGGTTTCAATTGAAAATTGTGTCTTTAAAAAAATAATTAACGACATTATTCATATATGTAATCCTGATTGTACAATTTCAGTTTTACTTGTTTACAATTAGATAATTTGGCAATTGATAACTTGACTTTGTCGACATGGTACTTTTTTGAAACAACGTTACAAACATTACGGTAAAAAAACAAAGATTGCGAAAAAGTTCGTTAATACTCCCAAAGGGGGGCGGGAGGTAAATTGGATAGAAAAAAAGCATATTTTTGATCATTTTTTTTTTACGACAGAGTTAATATACACTTATTTTTATAATAACTACTCAATAACGTAACATTTGGAGAATATTTTATAAAACTTTCATTAACTTTTATGATCAAATGTGCCATTGACGGAAAATCTCTGCGGACGTTTAAAAAAAAAAGTGTCATTGCCGTACCCATCATAACTCATCACTGTATCATTTGAGACCAAAGCACGGTCTTATATACAGGTCTGGAAACGAAGCCCGTATTTCACTGATGCCGTGAGGCAGATCAACGGTCGTCGCTATTATTTCCGTTCACCGCCACATGCGTCGCTGCTATCGGAGATTGTTATTGTTTTCCGCGTAGTGATGCAAAAAATAACCTGCACCAGACCGTGACCTGCTCTTGAGTGAAAAATTACAAAAATTTAAAAAAAAATCGAGGAAAAATTCGCGGCAATGTCGAAGCCGTGTTGTATCCGCAAGTGTGGCACCGGTTGTCGGCTTTCGGCTAAAAAATGTTCGACGTTCCGAGTGCCAGCCGATGTCGAACAAAGCAGTCCCAGTTCGTGTGTGAAAGACACTTCGAAAAAAGGTTTATTAAGAGAGAGTGGAAAAAATACGATGCAGATGGTCGAATTATTGCTCAAGTAAGTACAATTTACCTTTCATGGTTTTTGTACTTTGTGAAGTGATAAAAAGAAATTTTACCATTGAACCTGATCGACGACATTCGATTTTGGTGAATGCCATATACATTTTTTTAATGTTGATTTCAGGTTCCATACATCAAGCCCAGGCTAGACAAATCCGCTGTTCCATCAATATTCGAGGATGATAAGGAGGTCGAGCAGCCACCTAGTAGTGCTATGACCGATGAACCCATGAACGAAGTTTTTGATACGCAACCACTACGAGAACTCTCAGGTATGGATCTATGTATGGATTTTATATCTAGATGCTCCGTCGTACGTAACTGGTCTCTCGATGTTGCTTTTTATCAAGGCATTGGTAGAGACCTTAATAGAATGACGCAGTAGTGTCGCAATGCCGCCTCACTAAAAAAAAATTAACAAAGTGTACCCAACATTTTCACATGGAAGCCGTTGAAGATGCTTATTGTTTATACCGAAAGGAGAAAAAAAATATTAAATTGTTCATTTTTTAAAATACCTACCTCTGAGTGGTTTTTGGTGCAGTAATACGACCTGCAATAAGCCTGCAATATGATCTGAAAAAGAAAAGGAATACTTAATAACGTAGCAAATCAGAATATTTAAAGTATTGGAATTACTCACCAATTACACTATCCTGAGCACTTAGAAACAAACAGAAAAAAATCAGATCCGTATAATTGCAGATAAAACTTATTTTTCTATTTTCAAGAAAGTATTTATATTTAATAACAAATATAAATACTTTCTCACTATACAATGATGTTTGCAGATGTAAAAATAGTAGATTCTTCTCTGATGGATGTGACTGATACCGAGAGTGCGCAAAATGCATTGCGCGAAGACATTTTGTCACAACCCCCGATTATGGATGAGGCTGTTCTGGAACAGGGCTCACTCGTGAAGACAGAAGTAACTTCGACACAAGATTTCGCGCATGAGGTACTACAAGAATTGTTTCAGCCGAAGATTGTTTCAAGATTCGAGGTTCTACCAATATCAGAGGTAGCTGCAGTTGTGTCAAATCCGGATGAACGTGCTTCGTCGTCTGTACCTGTTCGTAGCATCGAAGTAGTCACAAGTAACAAGGATCTCGAAAAGTCGTTTATCCTCATACCTGAACCGTGGGATGTTAAAAAAATATCGACAGAACGAGGACGAAGTATAGTTTTTGTAAAATGGGTAACGAAACGAGAAAGTGGAAATGAAGTGCCAGTGGTAGACAGAACTGTCGTGCTTGAGACCGGCGGGTCACTTCATTACTATGTTCATGGACGTATTGTAGATCCCGAGGGATGCAGGCTTGATTCCGTCTTAAACCAGATTCCGCTGCTGCCAAGTATTTTGGAAAGATTTAAAAATCTAAACATCTGTGTTGGAATAGGGGCTGTGAACCTGCTCAATTTTTCCGCCGATAGTGCGTTCAAAGATTACGTTGATCGATGGCATCAAAAAGATTGTACGTTGGTGACACAGCATAAGCGATGCAACGGCTGTAAAACGATGAGACAACTCGCATTGAAGGAGGAGCGCACATTGAAAGAGAATCGTCCGCTCACTCGAATGAATAAAGCGTCCAATCCGATTGATCAAAAAAAAATAGTGGCGCAACGAAAAAAGATTGCAAACGAAAAGCGCCTAAAAATCGAGCCAAGCACCGCCTGCAGATATTGATGAAATCTTTAATAGACAAAAAAACGAATTAGCGAGTGTTCGTGCCGAAACACTGGACGAAAAATGCTCCAGCCTAGAAATTTCACCCGCACAAAAAGTAGCACTCACCGAAATAATCGCGGCTGCATCGAAAAAAGGATCTAATAATCGTCGATATACGGAAGAATGGATTATGTTGTGTATACTGATGAATATAAGATCCCCGGGATACTACGAATTTCTACGAAAAAATAACGTTTTGCCACTGCCGTGCAAAAGAACAATTCGCACTTATTTTTCGCTTATCAACATGAAATGTGGGTTCGACGAAAAATTCGGGCAATTATTAAAGAAGCATTTTGATTCGAAAGCTCCTCTAAACAGACACGATGTACTGTTATTAGATGAAATTAATTTGAGAAAGTCCGTGACCGTTTGCTCAAAGAACTTGAGTTACGTTGGTTTGACTGACCTCGGCGATGACGGCCTGCAATCTACGAGCATTGACGATCAGGCAACCCACGGTCTCGTCTTTATGTTCCAACCACTCGCAGGTTCATATACTCAACCTATTGCCGTGTTTGCTTCAAAAAAGAACTTTCGAAACTAGTCGTCAACGCTATTGCGTTCCTCGAAAACAATGGAGCAAAGATTCACGGAGTTATTGGCGATGGGGCAGCAACCAACAACAAAATGTGGTCGATATTGGGTGTCTCAGGTCAGATGGAGAACACAAAAACGTGGTTCGCCCATCCGCTGTTTGATGATAGAAAAGTCTTTGTCTTTTCCGATACGCCCCATATCATTAAATGTATTCGAAACAGGCTTTACAACAAGAAAGAATTGCGCGTAAGTTTTTATTCTTAGTACCGTAATAAGAGGTCAAGACTTTTTATAATAATAGATCTTTTTGTAATAGTAGATGAACATTTTTTATACTTACCACGTTACTTATCGTGAATGGGTAAACTGGACGAAAAAAATAAAAAAGTTCTTTCTTACTCATTATTCGTCTAGATGAAATCGTCAGATACTCCCATCTGCTGGAGGTACTTTGAGAGCTTGTTTGACGCTGACACGAGATGGACAGGAAATGCCAGGGTGTGCCCGAAAATAACGAAGGGACACGTCGTATTGGACAATACTTTAAAAATGCGTGTTCGACTTGCGACTCAGGTATTGCTCGTCATGAGCTAAGCCCGTAGTATAATTTTATAATATTCTTCAATAACTCATAGTTTTATAAGTGAGCCTTTTTTTACATGTCTATACAGATTTTCAGTGACTCTGTTGCAAAAGGGCTAGAATTCTATTTGTCGCACGACCGTGAAGCCTTCGCTGGGTGTGAAGGAACCGTGAAATTCTGCAGTTGGATCAACGAAATGTTCGATGCATTAAATCGTAAATCTCCCAACCAGGGACTGACGCCACAGACAGACGATTTTAAGGTCCAGGGATAGCTTTTATTACATTGTTCTATTTCAGTTTAGAAAGATTTTCTCGTAACCAATAACCGGTTCTTTTTGCTCGGGATTTTAGGTATTGCAGAGATCACTTCAAACATTGAATGATTGAGAATCTGCTATGCGGAAAGGTGACATAACGGCAGATGAGTTTTTGACCCCTACGACGGCACGAGGATTGCGGCTATCGCTCCAGTCAACGATGGAGTTATGTCATTATCTCATTGACGAATTCGATTTTCAATATTTATTAACCGGAAAAGTTAATCAAGATAACTTGGAGGTATTTGTAGCTAGTATCAACATCGGTGAACCCTCACCTGATTGTAAATATCGCATACAGTCAGACCTCGATCCTACGGATAAGTCAGGACTAGATTTACATAGAATGGAGGTCCTTTGCCGAGCCACTTTCAACCCCCACCCTTCCATGTACAGTTTTTACAGAACTGGTTTGGCTGCATATGATGCATTCCAGGTTAATTCGAACGGCCTAACACCCTCACCCGTTTTCGTACAATATATTTTGAGTGTGTGGAATGTTCTTCAGATTTTTATCGAAGAAAAAAGATTTTTTGAAGCATTTTTTTGTGGAAGATTCTTTTTCTCATGCAACCAGAAGATCGCTACGATACGACTACTATTTGAAATTTTACCACATGTACTCGGAGTACGTGTGGTACATGTGCTAATTCGGAAATAAAGGCTGATGAAGATCTGAACAAAATTTGACGTACACAAAAAGTATGATACAAAAAAGGCTCTAGGCCGTTCGAATTGGCGTGGAATGCCTCATATATTTAGTACCTATGAATTTGGTTTCACAGAAATTCTTCGGTACCATTCGGCAAGCTGCAGGCTGTAATGACCACCCGAGCTGTCCCACATTCCTGCAATTGTACAAACTCCTATCCGTTTATAACGTAATTAAACCTCCGAAATTTGGAAATTGCACGGTTTCCAAAGAGACACCTCCCCTTCTAATTACATTAGACGAGTTGAAGTCCATCTACGGTGCAAAATCAGATTCGAAGTTTGTCAAGTACCGTCGCGACATACAGAAAAAGTTAGACGACATTTTACGACATGACGATTGGGAAGCTGACGATGTTATACCGTACGACCACGATTATGCTCTCGCTCCAGCATTAGATTGCATCATTTATTATGTGACAGGTCTTTTATTATAATTATTCTTTTCATCTGCCATGTACACACTAACACGTAGATATCTATGCGTACCAACATGGTCTGCTATGCATTCGCTATACATTCATTTACTACATGCTATTTTCATACGTTGAGATTCTAGAAAGCTGACTTTCCGTTTATACAGGGGCAGTGATACCAATGAAGCTACTCATTAACACATACATTATTTCTACAGGTTACTTATGCAAACAAGTCCTCAAATCATACAATTCTTGCACTGCTTGTGTACAAGGCGTGAAATCTGAGTCATGCATGTCTTCAGTATCACAACTGGTCGATATGAAATCCAAAGGTGGGCTAATTCACGCCAATACACGTTTTTTCCATCTTATTCGTCACCTAGAAGCTTGTTTCGCTAAACATGCATCATCTTCAGAAGTTTTTGATTGCACGGTGGAAGAAATTATGGGCTCTTATGAATTTACATTCCCCTGTCAAGAACACGCTTCTGAAATGTTATCTTACGCAATTGTTTATTACATACGTTTAAGAATGAGGCAATATGCCCATCAAGAAAATTTGAAATTAACCAAAAAATTTGTGGTTAAGAAAAAATTATCAAAACTCACGAACCAATGAAGTTTTTTTTTTTTTTTTTTTAACCCTGGCTAGCTCGTCCTACGATGGGGCCCTGTGCCATAAACCAATAAAGCTTGTTTGAATCATATTTATTATTCCACGTGCAGCGTATTTTTTCCCTTTCTTATCATCCTAAGAAACTGAAAATAAGAAAGTAATGACTTCACGGAAAAAGGTAGGTCAAAAAGGCAATTAGTAATTCTAGATTCTTTTTAATTGATGATTTATGACATTTAAAGAGATCGAAATAATACTTACCCGATTAATGCCATTTGTACAAATGCATAAAAAACCTCAAACAACATAAATCAATATCTCCAAATCAGATATTTATTTCATTTGGGAACACACATTATTTAAATAATTGTTACTTACCGCCATTAATTAGTCCGAAGACTGTCAATAAATAACTCACCGGACAAATCGAATCATTTGAACACGCTGATAAAGCTATAAAAATGGGTACGAATAAATGAAACAAAACATTGAATTGAAAAAATATCAACTTATCTAAATTGATAAACACTGAAATTCCATAAAAAACTCACTTCCAATTCAGCTACGTAAAAAAAAAATCATTTTGGTTTTCAATAACCTTTTTATTGGATAAATAATAAAAAAAATAATAGTCATTATTGTAATTATCATTATTATTATTTCATCATTTTACTTCTTTCGTATCACTATATATACGATAAGCTAGAGGTTAGATCGACGCCGCATGCACCTCATTCAGAAGAGTGAGAGAGACAGGTAGAAGCTACTCTGCCTGTCCCTCTCACAAAAGAGTCTGTCCTTGTTTAACATACTCCGATGTCAGTGCCCTGTGGTGGCGAAAGATGGAATTTAATGTGAAGCCGTATACAATGCCGACCAAATCGGAGTCGTTTCCAGACCTGTATATAAGACCGTGGACCAAAGAACCAAAATGATTTTATTAGGTGATAAATTTCTGCAGGTTATGACGTCAAGACTTTTTTCAAATTTTGCATCATTTAAAAATGGCAACATTTTCAATTTTTTTGATGAAAAATCAGTACTTTGACTTATGAGTGCTGTAAAATATTGACCAATCAATGAAAACAAATATTCGTTGTTATAACCTGCTGTTGTTATAACTTATCACCTAATGAAATCATTTTGGATCTTCGGTTTCAGATGATCCGCTTATGGTGTGCACCGCAATAAAACTTTTTTTTCTAGACGTCTGCAGAGATTCTCCGTCAATGGCTCATTTGCTTATAAAAGTTAATGAAAATTTTATAGCATATTCTTCGAGTGTTACGTTATTTAGTAGTTATTATAGAAATAAATGTACATTAGCGGTGTCGCAAAAAAAATTATCAAAAATATGCTTTTTTTAATATCGAAGTATCTACCCCCCCCCCCCCCCCCCTCCCCTTCGCGCGCTGAACTTAGAAAAGTAAACGAGACAACACCATTATTTGATTTGGTTTGCTCTTTCAGATTAAAGTCGAAAATATTGATCAGAGACGAAGAATTGTTATGAAAAAACCGCTAGATAATTAAATTTCCTACAAATTTGTTCATGACCATCCTTAATCAAAAGTAGAAAATAAACGAGTTATTTCGTAAGAACGAGTTTCCCTTTAAATTACGGTGGCGAGAAAATACACGTGGGTCTCGCTGTCGTAACATCTTATTTCAATGATGCGCCCTGTTCGGATATTCCCCACTACGCTCTGACCACCTCTGACGACCCCCTCTCAGCATACGACCGAGTATGGCCTTGCCGATGTAGCTCCGGTTCGAAAATGTCACCCGCTATGACGGCGACGATACGAATTTAGCATTGTGCTATTACTATATATACGCCCCGGGGGGGAGCTAGTTCGCCGGCCCCCTGGTTGGCGGCGCACCAAGTCGGTGAAACGGCTTCCCCGACCTCGTTGGCGATCTCTCCTCTAATCTCTGATAGGACTCTGTACCAATCTCCCTACTCATCGCTGTTATCCTGCTGTCATCGCCGGACATTGGTCATGTTTTTTTTTGTAAATATTCATATGCAGTATTAATGAATATGTAGCCCGACGCTTGTTGCGAGGAAATTAAATTATTAATAGACAAGAAGATTATGTGATATTCGCGGGAGCGTAGAATCCAATACGATCTCCCTCCAGAAAGTATTTATTGCTGCAACCCCACCTTTTACGTCGACCACCTCTTTCTCCCTCCTGCCGCCACACGTCGGTTGCCATAACCAAAATTGATTAAAATGGCATAATCAGCTGTGTTTGACAGCCGAAGCTTCGGTCAAAGTGTGTTCGAAATGGATATATTGAAGGCTCAAAATATATGGAGTACGTAAGATAAAGATCGAACGAATGTTACAAAAATGCGGATTAAATACGCGAAACGTGGAACGCACCACGAAAAGGAGCGAAGTATGCCTAAAGAGTTTCATCTAAAAATTTGACGAAACTATTGAAAACAAATGGAAATAATAAATCCACTTAAATTTTGATTTTTCAAAAGTTTTCGAAAATATTCATTTCGAATCACGTAGTTTGGAAAAAAAAAAAATTGCTTATCAACAAAATGGATATTTTAACCTCTGAACTCGATGTACCCGCGAAGTACATGGAGCTCATGGATGGCAAAATTTGTGCGACGGTTCACAAAAATTGGCTGGCCAATTTGTGGAACGTCGGTCCGATAAACTTTCCCATGCACAATCGTTTGTCGATGGACGAGATTGCCGCAAGGCCCAGCCTCGACGATTTGGGACCCAGTTGGACGCGAATCTACATCAGGGTAATCAAATATGTCTATAATGGAAAATTAAAAAAAGAACGCAATTAATGATGAAAATGATTAAAACATTATTGTTGTTTCTCTTGTCCCTAAATGATTTGCAGGTGTACGAGAAGCATAATAAAAATGCTATACCTCTTCCCAGAGACAGGCATTCGACCAGCGCCAAGGTACAGCCGGAGCTAACTTTAGCTCAGTTGTTACGCTACGTCGCCGAGACTAACTACAGAAATTTGTGGAAAGAATCTTACAAGAAGTATTACAGTGAGTTTATAATATCACCGTCGTTTGGCTAATTAAAAAACTTGAAAATCGATTAAGCTCATAATTTCGCCTGTGCTCAATCCATGCGCAAAAATAAATCGTTTAGTAATAGTAGCTATAATAATAATATCGATTAAAATAAAAACAATAATAATTTTCAAATATAATCTTGAAATAGTTCAACGTTTATTTGAATTTGAACACTGTGCTTAATAATTTATAATAAATTATAGGTCTCTGGAATCCATCAGAACAGAAAGAACAATCATACGCGATACCCAGCAGCAGCGACGTCGCTGTGATGAGGGAGGTATTGGCTCGAATGTACGGTTGTTCGTTGATAAAGATTCGCAAAGGCCAAGTCGTAGCCGTTAATCCACGAACAACGAATAATTCGCATTGCAATCTACTTCCCTCGTTGCTCGCGATAGAGACTTCCGTCGCGTTTATGACAATTCACGAACAAACCGCTCGTTATTCGCTGCAAGAGTGAGTAATTAAATATTCTCATTTGCATATCTAAATCCGCTCGAGCACTTCTTTCCCACGATTGCGCATCTGCTTGTAAAATTCCATTATATAAAGCTTTTATCATCGTCGAATTATTTCAGATGCGTGATGTACAGTCCCGCCGCTTTGTCGACGAGCTACAGCAAGCCCCTCTTCCTCGTTTACCAACTCCTGCGCTTGTCGAGAGATCTTTACGATCAGGGCCTCGCTTTGGGTGAAATAACGCTCGGGGATATATTGATTATGGATAATTTTACCATTCAGGTGAACTTTCCAATTTATTTTAATTTTAACTTTGTTTTAAATTACTCAACGATGTCCCATTATCGAATTTATTCGATAAGGACCCGCGCTTGAAATTCTATCCCGATGAAAAATAAGGATACAAAAAAAATTTTTTAATGAAAAGTGCAAGACAAATAATTTATAAACAGGGAAAAACAATATTGTTACGATTCAGGTAATGCCAAAGCTCAACGACAATATCTACTTAAAGTCCGAGTCGGACAACGATGACCCGGCTAATGCTCAAGAAAACATATTATCGCCGGCGGAACACGAAGATACAAGAAAATTTTTGGCTTGCCGTAAACTCGGCGTTACTTCGGGAAGTCCGGATTTTGGACAAAATGAGAACATTGAAAAACTTTGCGAACATTGGATTCACGGTCGGATGAGCAATTTCGATTATCTAACCGCTCTGAACAACCTCGCTGGAAGACGTTACGGCGATCCCAGTTGTCATCACGTTATGCCGTGGGTCACGGATTTTACGTCACGATGCGGAAGAAATTGGAGGGATCTCACCAAATCGAAATTTCGGCTAAACAAAGGTGACCGTCAGCTTGACCTTACCTTTGATTCTGAGGCTATTGACGTAAGTGCGATTAAATCCATAAACATTTTCAGATATACCAGACATTATTTGGTCATGACGAATTTTCGATTAGGGGTGGGGTAAGGTTAATTCGGCGAAAAAGAAGCATGTTTTTAAGATATTTTTCTGGCGATACAAATAGTGTAAATTTATTCAATCAATTTTCGTATAATAATACAACATTTTAACAATATATTCCTAAATTTTCATTGCAAAATATCGAAAATTAAACGGGTGACAGTGAATCTCCGGAGGCGCCTCGATAAAAAGTTGCTTTGCGGTGTTCATCATCACTCGCAACAGAATCATCTGAAACAAAAAAATGAAAATGCATTCGTTAAAAGAGATGTTTCTCGATGTAATCACGAGGAAATTTTTATTTTTTATTTTTTATTTTTTATTTTTTCGTACCACTTTGAAGCAAAAATACCGATTTTCGCTATAAAAATCAGCTAATTTCTTGCTGTAAAATTAATAATTATTAAAAAAAAAAGCTCTCTACAATACCTGGTGAATTATGTGAAGAAGTAGTGTGCAAAATTTAAAAACGATTGGTCCAGTAGATTTTGCGTTATCCTGAACACGGACTTTTTCGAGGCGCCTCCGGAGATTCACGGTCACCCGCTTAATTTTCAATATTTTGGAATGAAAATTTAAGAAAATATTGTTTAAATGTCGTATTATTATATGGAAATTGATTGAATGAATTTACACTATTCGTATCGCCAGAAAAAAATCTTTAAAACATGCTTGTTTTTCGCCGAATAACCTTGCCTCCCCCCCCCCCCCTTAACAGAAAAAAGTTTTTTTAAAAAACTATATTCGATTACATGAGTTATTTGTCTTCGTTGCAGGTTGGCCATCATGTATCGGACGTTCTCTCCGAAATCACTTACTACGTTTATCTTTCGCGACGTTACACGAGAGCCGTGCTTTGCAAGCACGTGAGATCGCATTGGGTCCCGTGGGAATATCCTGTTTCAATTCAGAGACTTCACGAGTGGAGTCCCGACGAGTGCATTCCACAATTCTTCACTGATCCCAGCGTCTTTAAGGTAATAAAATGCAGTTCAAAAAAAAAAAAACGTGGCGTCAATGAAAAATTGATATTTTCAAACGCAATAATTCGTTATGATATATGTGTACATTTTGATGGATGCATATTAGGGTGGCTCGAAAAAAAAAAAAAAAAAATTTATCATTTCAAATGGTAAGCATTCACTACAAATTATCGTGCATATGTGGAATTTTGCCCAAAGATTAACCCGATCGGATCATTTTTAGGGCTCGTCCACGATTTTTTAACATTTCCCATTTGATTAACATGGGAAGAACATGAAGTTTCCATTAAAAACATCATAGCTCCGTGGATTTTATAGCTACGTCGATCCTGTAAGTTTCATTTGAAAGCTGTTTAAAAACCGCTTAAAGTAGCATGCAGACCTTTGAAATCCTATCGCAAGTTCCGTTGATAATTTTGTTTTTCCGTAGATATGTCGTTTTTTTCAAGTACAGACATACCGAGTGCCCCATTTCAATTCATACTTCAGGTTTTCACGAAAAATAAGGGTTTGGAGGACATCCGGAAAAAAAAATGCCTAAAAACTCCAAAACGGCGACGCTATGGTGGACATGTTTTTTTTTTTAAATGGAAACCACATTTTTCGTGGAAACCTGGAGTATGAATTAAAATGGGACACTCGGTATGTCTGTACTGGAAAAAAACAACATATTTACGGAAAAATCAAAATTATCGACGGAAGTTGCAATCGGTTTCCCAAGGTCTGCATTAGACTGTGTCAAAAAAACAATTTATTTTTTTTTTCTTGGATTGCACGGTCGTTATAGCTCGTGTTCGGCCTAAAAAAAATTCTCGTGAAGAGCACACTCGGAAATGTTTTTTTTTTGGCCCGTCGCAAAGGGGGGGTCCCCTTTCCCCTTTAGATAACATAGGAAAAATACATTTCTCGCTTCTTTTATTCCCTGGGCCCATAAAAACCACTGGAATTGAGTTCGCCACATACCATTCTCTAGGGAATTGAATTTCCTTCAAAAAGTATTGGAGCCTTCAGTCAAAAAACTTAATATCTCTAAGACATAACGGCATTTGAAACCGATTTTCGACAAAAATTCGTCTTCAAACGAGTTTCACAGCCAAACTCTTCGTTCTGCACGAAAAATGTATGAATACTTTTTAGAGACAATTGAATTCTCTACAAAAAAGGTGTCCAGTGAAAATAGCCTTAATCCAACAATTTACAATTCACAGCTCCTGGAAGTTTATTATATGAGGAAAAAAATATATTTTTCACCCTTTGCGACGGGCCAAAAAAAAACATTTCCGAGTGTGCTCTTCACGAGAATTTTTTTTAGGCCAAACACTAGCTATAAAGACCGTGCAATCCAAGAAAAAAAAAAAAATTGTTTTTTTGACACAGTCTAGTCTGCATGTTATTTCAAGCGATTTTTAAACAGCTTTCAAATGGAACTCACACTATCGACGTAGCTATAAAATTCGCGAATCTATGATTTTTTTAAATGGAAACTTCATGCTCTTCCCATGTTAATCAAACGGAAAAACTTAAAAAAATCGTGGGCGATCCCTAAAAATAGTTCGATCGGTTTCATCTTTTAGCAGAATTCTACGGATGTGAGATACTTTGTAGCGAATGCTTACCATTTTAAATCGGAAAATTTTGTTTTTCGAGCCACCCTAATGCATGTATTAAAATATGTGTCAGTCGATAAAAGGACCATCGTACTTTGAACATTGCAGTCCATTCACGAAGACCTGCCAGATTTGGAACTACCAGGTTGGGCCCGATCGCCAGAAGATTTTATAGAGAAGCATCGAGAGGCTTTGGAGAGCCTCTACGTGTCCGAGCGGTTGCACCAATGGATAGATTTAACATTTGGCTACAAGTACGGACGCGTTTTTTTTTTTTTTAATAACCATCCAGATAATCCTGGAAATAAAAAACAGGCTCCGATAAACTACCGACTTTGTTCAAAAGTACGGTGAGACTTTTGACAATTGCTTCGTCGAGCGTTAATTTTTTTTCCTTTCGTTTCTCCGTAGATTATCAGGCGTCGCGGCTATAAAGTCGAAAAACGTGTGTCTTCAATTGGTCGACAATCACACAAGTCTGACGAATTTCGGGGTGGTTCAACTCTTCACCCAACCTCATCCTCAGAAAATTGTGCCTTCGCCCTATTGGAGCAAGATACCACCGCGGTTACGAAATTCCGCATCTAATCCGAAGATAACGAGTACGTCGAGCCAATTTTCGTCGTCATATTGAAATACAATTTTTCGAGTTCCGATATTACTTTATTAATCGATTTAATATTTTTAAAATTGTTGGTAATTTTATAAAAATTGAATAATAATTAATAAATTGTTATTATTAATAATAATAATAATTACTATTATTATTAATATACATTTATTGTATTATTATATATTATTATATATTATTATTAAAATATTAATTATATATATGGGGCATTCCATGATAAGTCGATCAAGTTCTGGCGGTAATTTTTTAGATCGTTTTCATAATTATTTATTCAAAAGTACTCATCGAAAAAAACAAGCCCAATTTTTTTCAAATAAAAAAAAAATATATATTTTTTGAGATTTTTTTTTTTAAATAAAAAAAAATTAAAAAAAGAACCCCCGTTTTTTTTGCCTGAAAAAATTCACAGAATTCTTATGAATTATAAGGAAATTTTCAAACGCTATTGCAAGATGGAGCTTTCAAAAGTACCGGAGAAAAAAAATGAAAATCAAAAAATTCGCCAACAAATATTGGTGCTGCATTTGTCACGTATACAATTTTTCGATTTTTATTTTTTTTTCTCCGGTAGTTTTGAAAGCTCCATCTTGCAATAGCGTTTGAAAATTTCCTTATCATTCATAAGAATTCTGTAAATTTTTTCAGGCGAAAAAAAAAACGGACATTATTTTTTTTATTTTTTTTTATTTCAAAAAAAAAAAAAAAATCTCAAAAAATATATTTTTAAAAAATTTGAAAAAAATTGGGCTTGTTTTTTTCGATGAGTACTTTCGAATAAAAAATTATGAAAACGGTCTAAAAAATGGCCGCCAGAACTTGATCGATTCGTCATGAAATGCCCTATATATATATTAATATATATTTATTATTATTAATTATTAATCAATTAATGAATATATCGATAGAAGATTAAAAAATGAATCACATTAAATTAGATAACTAATTTAACTTCATCAGTAAGAAAATCTCAATGACACAAGATCACAACGTTATTTGTTGTTTTATATAAATGAAGAAAAGTAATTAGAATGATGAAAGAAATGATTATGAAGAGATATTTATGAATTTGCAGGAAACGAACGATCTGGTGATAGGATAAGCGAGGACGAGGGCCAAAGTTCGGGTATCGACGAGGAAGAATCTCCAGTGTCGACGTTAAACGTTCCTCGTTCCTCGCCTCTCGCGCTAAGCCGTTTATTAAGTCGATCACGAAGTTCGTTGCTCGCCATGGACGATAATTCGAACAAACCCGAAAAATCAACGACCCAAACGATATTTTTACCAAAAGATTATAATCCTATATCGGCGTTGTTACAAGTCGAGACGACTCACGTATTCATGAACGGAATCTCTCATCGTACATACAAACCGGACGTTTCACATCACGTTGGAACATCCAATTACAAACAAATTGTCGCTTGCGGTAGAATCAAGGAACAACAGATTATCGGTTGTTTGATCGTCGAGATATTTTTGTACGGTAAATTTCGCGCTACTTGGAACACCGGAAGAATTTCGTTCGCCAATAGGTTAGAAATTTGCACGAACGTGCTTCGATCAGAGCCGGATGCACTTCCTAAATGCGTGAGAAATGCCGTTGGTCTTTTGCTTCAAATCGACGTTGTTCCAACGAGTTACGGAATAAACAACGATTCGTACGATTACAACGGAACGAATAATTCGTTTGTAACCGTGCCGTTACGTTATCACACGGTAACGTGTATGGGTTTGCCACCGCCGTCCGCTCATCAATTTCTTCAACCGGTTTTGTCCGGAAATTTGTATCCGTCCTCGAAATACTTTCAATATCTATTGAATCTCGTGGAAATGTTACAGGAATACAACGATCTCGTTCGTGAATTAAATTCCGCAATGTCGAACGATGACGATACGGAAACAACGGTTAAAACGAAAATACGTTATTTGTGCAGAATAAGCGAGTGCAAAGTTAAATCCGTTGCTCGTGAAATCGATAAACTTTTGCCGGAAGCCGGTAACGCGATGGAATCGAGTATTCAACTCATAGTTCCCCACGTTCGTCAAATAATGAACGAACCTTACAGCGCCGTTCTCGCGGTTTGGCATCTGTTCGATCCAATTGCCAAAGTTCTCGGTCCCAAAGAAACCGCCGTTAATTTTTTATCCTCGATTCTACGATTGTACGAAAACGGCTCGATAATGGATAATCATCACCACACGGATGTACTTAATCCGGGTTTGTTAGCGAAATTTCGAACAATGAGACTTTATCATCGTAGCTTTCTTCTCAAGCTCATGGTACGTTTGGGTTTGCGAAGATTTCTCGAAAATTTCGTTACTCCACTGGTCGAGGCTGTGGGAGGTTATCGAGATTATCCGCAAAACGGTTCGTCGACGAATCTTCAACGTACCGGAAATTTGAAAAATTGCGATCTCACGGGAAATTGCGGAAACGGTGAGACAATTATTTCACCGTTGGACGAAGATTCATCGATGGATTCGGAGAACAACGGATCGCCGAAACGTTGCGAAATCAACGTCGATGATTGTAAAAAAAATTCTTTCAACCTCGAAAACGAAATCGAAGACGTTTTTACAATGGAAAACGAGGATGTTCCGTCGTCATCGGACAACGTTAAAATTCCCATAATCGACATTCAAACGGAATTAAATTTTAATCTCAATGATGATCTCGCCGATGATGCGATAAATTCATCTTCCGGAAGCGTTAAATCCCCGACAATACCGATACCGCGTCGTAACGAAGGAATTGCCGGTAAATCGGTGACGGATTTCAACAGTATCGGTTGTCACGTGGGAAGCAAAACTTCGAGCGAAGATATGACATTTGTTGTTACGCACGGTGAAATAATTAAAGACGCAAACGAAGCTTGTCGAGTTACGAAAAAGCTTGTAATACGCGACGACGAAGATCCACGAGTTTGTAATCGTAAGATAACTCCGAACGAATGCAAAGTTTCGGAAATGAGCGCCGAATCCGTAATATGGTTGTCCCATCGTCTCGGGCCCGTTTTAACAGCCAGAAACTTGTCGCGAAATCTTTTGCGTATGTTAACTCTTTGTTACGCCGGAATAACGAATCTCAAGCCCGTTATAGTTGGCGAATATTGTAACGTAACGACGATCGTCGGCGATCGTAATGCCGTTAAAATTTTGGAATGTTTAACGGCCATTGCAAATCTTTACGGCGAGCACATTATTTTGATTCAATATTTGGCTCATATGACGGAACTTTTGACTCTTTGCAAACGTAAATTAACGCCTAATTTGGAAGGTGGATTGGTTTCTTGTTTGGCTCTGCTTATTCACATCGTTCCTTGTCTGAGCGACGTTTTTCTCATGGAAACGTTGCACGAGACGATTGTCAAATCAATTTTACATCCCACGGTTAGAATATTATCGACTACGAGATATAATTTTCCGAACGGAACGATCGCACGTACGGCATTGGCGGACAAATATCTCGAAGCGATATTCGCGATAAGCGTGAGACTAGGAAGCCCAATGACGAGGAATCACTTTGACTCGCCGATACAACGTTTTTTTCTCGCTTTCGACAAAGCTTACGGATCGAAAAAGATTCATATACGGGACGAAGATAAGCAAAAGATTGGCAAATACGATCGTCAAAGCCCAAACATTCGAAATTTTAACGATGAGACGAAACCCAACGATGTTCGTGATTGGACTCGCGTAAACGCTTCGGGATGTCAAACGCAATTGGTCAAGGGCGTCGATTCGAACGTCGCGATATCGTATTCTCCGCCGTTCGTCGAAACGGAAGATAATACCCGTGATCCCCAGAGAAACAAAGCTTTCGAAGAGCTAAAACAAGTTTTTACGTCGCGTTTCGCTCACAAGGCTTATCTATTGTTTTATCGTAACGCCGATGAGGGTGTCATGGAGGAAATACTGAAGAATCATGAATTGGTACGGGAACTTTGTCACGAGTACGAGCGTGAGATGCAATTGGTAAACGCCGATGATTCTGTCCAATCAAACGCCTCGCAATCCAGAAACGTTTCGACGGACGTTGAAACTTCCAAAGGCGTCGGCAGCTTCGGAAATATCTCCGTTATTGGTAATGAGGTATTCCATACGAACCGGAACCCCGTTTTCGGCCGATGTTTTTTTATTCTCTCGAAATTTAAAGGGCGTATGGCGAGAAATAATGGTTGACTTAAAATTTTAGACCTCTAGGTTTATTTCTCACTGTACTTCGGTAATTGGTATTTTTACTACTTATGAAGGTTTCGAGGAGTGGTGAGTCTTTATTTATCAATTAGATTGATGTTGTCACGAGTGTTTTGAAACGGAATTTACCCGTTATTTCGGATAAAATTATGAGACTTCGGTATCAAAAAACTTTATATCTCGAAAAGAGCTATTTTTGTTTTGGTCCCAATTTTTTGTAATCTTCCCATGATTATTCTGAAACTACTGTATTGATTTCGTGATGGAACTCAGAAATTTACGGTACCCAGAAATTTAGGAATATTATGAAAAATCCGAAATACATAAATACGGGTATTTCTGATTTTTCATAATATTCCCAAATTTATGGGTACCGTAAATTTATGAGTTCCATCACAAAATTTATACAATAGCTTCAGAATAATCATGGGAAGATTTAAAAAAATTGGGACCAAAACAAAAATAGCTCTTTTCGAGATACGAAGTTTTTTGTGTTTTTTTTGCCTCAAATCATAAGAAAACACTTTTGATACTGAGGTCTCACCATTTTATCTGAAAGAACGGAAAAATTCCGTTTCAAAACACTCGTGACAACATCAATTTAATTCAGAAATAAAGACTCACAACGCTTCGAAAACTTCGAAAGTAGTAAAAATACCAATTACAGAAGAATAGTGAGAAGTAAACCTAGAGGCCTGAGATTTGGATTCAACCACTATTTCTCGTCCTGCTTCAACTCCTCTAAATTTCGAGGGAATGAAAAAACATCGGCTGAAAAAGGGGGGGGGGGGGGTTCCGGTTCGTATGGAATACCCCTAATACATCGCAATTACACGTTTTTCTCCGATACCACAATGTTAAATAAGAAGTTTCGGAAAATAAAACTCTTTTGTTTTTTTTGTTTTCGTTAAACAGGAAATAGAATCGAAGTTCAAACGGAATTACCGGAAATACGTTCGCAAACGATGTCGGACATGGAACAATCGTCGAACCGCGAGATCGTAATCTCGGGATCGTCGGTCGGACGTCAGCTCCGTGGCAATTGGTTGGCTTATTGGGAGCACGAGATCGGCCGATCGGACAAAGATACGAGTTTTAACGTTAAACAAATAAAACTTCAAAGTTTCGGTGGTCACGGAAATAGCGTGAGATGCATATACGCGTTGGACAACGAGAACAGTTTCATGAGCGGGGCACGTGACAAAACGGTTAAACTTTGGAGTTTGCGGAGTCAGGGCGACGGCGGTAACGTTTCCTCGTGCCAATACACTTACACCGGTCACAAAAAATCCATTTTAGCTCTTACTTTTTTGGAATCTTTGCGATACGCCGTTAGTTGCGACAGCGCGGTTCATTGTTGGGATCCATTCATGGGTTCTCTTCTCGGTTGTCCGGAAAGTTCCAGACCCGTCACCGTAAACACGTTGGCCGCTAGTCCAGCGCCATCCACCTCGCTTCTCGCGGCTACTACGGATATCACGCTTCGGGTTATCGATTGTCGTAATTTTCAATACGTCAACGAGATGAAAGTTTCGATGAATCCGACGGGTTTGATACGTTGCATAGCCGTTGCACCGAGCGGCTACTGGATCGTTCTTGGTCAGACCTCCGGATTTCTCACGATTCTCGACATACGCACGGGTCTTATAATTGCCTCGTGGAAGGGTCACGAGTGCGAAATATTGCAACTCGAAGCTCCGAACGAAACGACGATTGTTAGCTCGTCCCTCGATCAAACCATCGCCGTTTGGAACGCCGTTGATGGAAAACTCAAATTTCATCTCAAAGGCCACACCGAACCCGTACACTGCATGGCCGTTTACGAGCAACAACTCATATCCGGTACAACCGCAAATCGAATTGGAATTCACACTGCTGTCGACGTTTCAGCCTCGTTTTCATCATCGAAATTACGATCCGACGCTTTCAAAGGCGTTATTACCGCCATGGCGGTGCTTCCACTCAACAGATTGATGTTGTTGGGTGCCGACAATGGGGGCATCAGTTTGCTATGTTGATTGTCTTGGGTTTTTATATCGCAAATTTCTTACCTGCCGGAACTTATGCGTCAGGGCGGTTCTTAATTGGGTGATTTCGGAATTTCCGTGGTTTCCGACTACAAAATTAATCAACATAAATTGAAAACAAAATTCGGCGCAATCGGTAATTTTTCTGATGAGCCTAATCCACGGCGCAATGCAATCGAATTTTATACGGGAAAATGCATGGATTTGGCATTTTGTTGGGGAAATTTTTTGTTACTTCAGAACTATACGTGATAACAAAAATTTTCTTCAATAGTATTGTAGAAAATTTAACGTTCTACAAAAAAGGTATCTTGTAAAATTTCCGTGAATCTAATATTTATTACGTAAAAATGGCTTTTCATAGCTGGCAAAAAAAAAGCCATTTTTGCGAATTACGTAATAAATATTAGATCCACGAAAATTTTATAGACCTTTTTTGTAGAACATCAAATTTCCTACAATACTGTTGAAGGCCATTTTTTTACTATGTATAGTTCTGAAGTAACGAAAAATTTCCCCAACAAAATGCCAAATGCATGCATTTTCCCCTATAAAAATCGATTGCATTGCCGTGGGTTAGGCTTATCGGACAACTTCCCGATTGCCCCCAATTTTTTTTCTATTTATGTTGATTAATTTTGTAGGCGGAAACCACGGAAATTTCGACTTCACCCAATTGAGAACCACCCTAGTATGTGTATTAGGGTGGCTTGAAAAAAAAAATTGTTTTCCTGATTTCAATAAAAATACATTCACTGCAAAGTATCTTGCATCCGGAGAATCCACCCCAAAGATGAACCCGATCGGACCATTTTTAGGGGTCACCCAAGATTTTTCAAGTTTTTCCATTTGATTAACATGGGAAGAACGTTAAGTTTCCATTAAAAAAATCGTAGCTCCGCCAATTTTCTAGCTACGTTGATCCCGTAAGTTCCATTTGAAAGCTCTTCAAAAACTGCTCAAAATGGCATGCAGACCTTTGGAATCCGATCGCAGTTGCCGTTGATAATTTTGTTTTTTCGTAAGGAATTGTCAACGAAAATTGCAATCGGATTCGAAAGGTCCGCATGCCATTTTAAGCGGTTTTTAAAGAGCTTTCAAATGGAACTTATGGGATCAACGTAGCGCTAAAATTGGCGGAGCTACGATTTTTTTAATGAAAACTTTGCGTCCTTTCCATGTTAATCAAATGAAAAAACTTGTGCGAGCCCTAAAAATTGTCCGATTGGGTCGGGTTCATCTTCGGGGTGAATTCAACGGATGCAAGACACTTTGCAGTCAATGTATTTTTATTGAAATCAGTAAAAAACTTTTTTTCTTCAAGCCACCTTAATGTCTATATAGTTGTAAGGTAGAGGCCATCGAAATTCGACATTGACGTTGATCGCTATTTCACTGGACCTGTCGTTATCGCCTCAATTACAGATTACGTGCTACCTATTGCGCTCTCTCTCTCTCTCTCTCTCTATGACGGCTCGGTCGATGTAGCGTATCACCTTAAATCTAATAATTCATCGAACGGTCTTCGATCAAACAAAATAATAAAATAATCAATCGACCTCTTAATTTTTTGTAAATGATCTGAATTATGTTTTTAGTACATATTTAAAAACTTTCATGCATGAGCGACGGAACAATTACTGATAGAACGCTGAAAAGACTCATTCGCACCCGCGTTATGATTTTTTTTTCGCTCATCCGCTATTTCGCACGGAAAACATCCGTATTTATTATTGAATGAACAATTGGCAAATCTCACCTTCGGGGGATGGAATTTGGATGAATGTAGGTCATTGGAAAAGAAAGGTGAATTAAAGAAAAATTTGAAAAAAAAGGTAACCATCGAAATAGCTTTATTGCATACCAACGTCCGTTCTAGTTTTTAGTACCATAGCTGCGCCTTCGGGAGATATTCTGTGGACCCCAATGTCGGCCAATACTTCTCTCACTGCGTCTGAATCGTCGCGTCCCAATGCTTCCAACAACAGCATGGCCGAACCCAACAGAATGTTCAACAATATGCAGGCTTCCCTCATTCTAGAAAAAATTTTGTCGACACTTGAAGAATTTGGCGTCGAAAAATTGTTTTTAAAAAATTTATTTTCATTTTTGCGATAAATGAGTTTCGTGTTATCTAAGGGGGTACATCTGTGTAGATTGCCGGAAAAGTAGGTGGATTTTTGGAATTATCATCTCAAAAACTATTCGTCCGATTTAATTCAAGTTGGTTTTAATTGAAAGTATATACATTGAGGTATGTTGACGATTTTTTATATAAATATATAGGGAGTGTGCAGCTTTGCAAGTGGCGCCGTCCTGGTGGCTGTCAGTGGCAGCCACTCGACTCGACTTTTCAAAGAAATCTGCCACCATTCGCGTTATTCATTTATTATTACGAAGAAGATCGAGCATTATTTCACATGCAACTGCGAACTAGTTGATACAAGTTGATAGTCGACACATTTCCAGCTGGCGCTACGCGCGGCGCTTTCGTCGTTGGCCCGTAAGCCCCGCCCCGCTGCACAGTCGCTATAGTGAACGGGAGCGCTGTAGTGTGTGGGAGCGCTGGGAGTGGGGCGGGCCGGTGTAAAACAACTTTGTCGTCGGCAAGGTTTGCGGTTCCCACTTTTTCTCGCAGTCGATTGGTCTGAAACAAAAATTTCAAGAAGATTCTTAAAGTGTAGGGTCTTGAGGTGTTCGGCACGTAGGATTTTTTTTGTTTTTTTTTTCACAAAATAGCGCTTGATTGAAATTGAAATTCACTTTTTAACCTCAATTTACGACCTTTTTTGGTTGATGAAAAAAAAAAAATTAGTTTAAAAAAAAATCCTACGTGCCGAACAGCTCAAGACGTTATACTTTAAGGATCTTTTTGAAATTTTTGTTTCAGACCAACCGACTGCGAGAAAAAGTGGGAACCGCAAACGGTACCGACGACGAAGTTGTTTTACGCCGGCCGGAATAACAGCGCTCCAATTCACTATATATTTATACAAAAAAAAATCGTCAACATACCTCAATGTATATACTTTCAAATAAAATCAACTTGAATTCAATCGCACGAATAGTTTTTGAGATAATAATTCCAAAAATTCACCTACTTTCCCGGCAATCTACACAGATGTACCCCCTAAAAAAAAAATCAACATGTTGAGATTCGTTATCCCGACGATTGCAAAGATACTCACAACGGGAAATAGGATTCCGGTTTGCTCGTGTACAGTCCGAAGAGGGGAAACAAATTCCTAACGATATCGAAATGCAGCTGAGCGGCGCCTCCGACGTTGAATTGATTAACCAAAACGACTTCTTCAAAAAGATACTGCAACGGAATGGGATTTAGCGAACGTAGACGATTTATCTCCCGAGTTATCGCGGTAAATGTGAAAATAAAGAAAAAAAAGCAACTACGTACTTGATCGAGCTGTGCGGCGAGATTTCGCCAAGCTTGATCGAACAAGGGCAAAGCAAGTACGTCCTGAAGATCGTGCAACCTCTTGGCGAGTTCCTGAAACATTGGACAACCGCTCGGCGTGATTGACAACGATGAAACCTCTTTTTCCGATTGCATAGCGAACCACTTGTCCGTCCTGTACGGTCGGCTCTTCGCTCTGACGTCCAGTGCAACGGTGTCGCTCATTTCGCTGACCAATTCCTTCTCCAACCTCTGGAGCAACGCAACCGCTTCGTCGAACACGGATCCTCCTTCCTCGTCGGCTTCGTTGCCCACGACGTCGATGCCAACGTCCGTAGCTGTCTCTACAGCCTCGAATTGTTTTTTAAAGAAGTGTAACTGCAGGAAATGCTAAAAAAGAATATATATATATAAAAATTTAAAGGCTGATTACGAATTGATTTATGAGTTAAAACTAGTTGCAAGTAGAAACTTTCAAAGTGCTTCCTTCGTAATACTCCGCACTTGAGCCAATGGCCGAAATCTTTTATGAGGATGCTCATGAGTACCTTTTTCGTTATTAATTCTGGCTTCCTCGTAAAGGATTTCGTCCATTGGTTCAAGCGCGGAGGATTACGGAGGAAGCACTTTGCAAGTTTCAATTTGCAGGGGTTGGAACTTAGAAATTTCGATTTGCTCTAGATCTTTGATACGTTCGGCCGATCTCGGCCAAATTTGATATGTATTATGGCACAACTACATACTAGGGCTTGCAGAGAATTATGGTTCGATTGGTTGAAGTGAACGACAAATAAAGCGAAAAAGTTGATACAAACATCCTCGTACCCAACTCTATATGTGAAAAACTATTTAGCCTAATATCTCGAAATTTGCGGACGTTAGGGTGGTTACAGACATTTTTTAAAAAATTCGAAACGCTGTCAAAGCCGAGCGAATGCGTCAATAATTGCAAACATCGCAGATTACATAGATATTAGAAGGCGCCACATGTGTGCGAAATTTCAATACGGTAACTTAGACCGTTCTCGAGTTATGAACGTTTGAATTTTGGAGGGTTATGCACATACACACACACACACACACATACATCCGGACATTTTCTCCAAATGTGTTTTCTAGATGTTTTAGGACATCTCGAACCTATTGACATCAAAATCGCGAAAAAAAAAATTTCGGACCGTCACAAAGGTTCCTTTATGAGGAAGCAAAACTTGTTATTTCAATATAAGTTCGTTGTTATCGATGAGTTGAAAATGTACGAACGACAGTGGAACCCCAATCGACGAGAACGCTCGAAACGTAGTGCAATGTATTGAGTATTCTGGGCATGAGCGACGCCAGAGGATCCTCGTATTCCTCGTGAAGCAACTGCAACAATCTCACTCTCCAATCGTCTATGAGCTCCAACTGCAGTTCCAAAAATTGTAATCTAACGAAATAACAAAACAAAAAATTTATATATATTTTTTGTCAGTGAATGACCATTTCGACAATGTGATTAAAATTTCGGTGATAAGAACCTGTGACCTGGTTGCGGTAGATTATTGTATCTGTCGGATATAGTCATCAACAATGTTAAAAACGCATCTGCGCATTCGGTCGCTTTCATGTCATCGGAATCGGATCCCGCGAGCCTTTCCCAACCCGTTTCCGAACTCAATATCGAATCCATCTTTTCAGTCGCGTCTGATATACGAAAAAAAAATATTATTATTATTTATCAATTTTTCAATAAGGACAAAAAAAAAAAACAATGATTAATCAACTTAAGCTTCGAAAAACTCACACTTTTTTTCCATGTTAATCCACTTGACGAATATATGGGCCTGGGTGAAAACGAAAACCGTAGCCGGTTGACTAGCCGGATATGACAAACTGTCGCGAAGTTCCCTCTCGAAACCGAGAGCTTCGTCCACGAGATGCGCGAACAGTGAATCATCGTACTGTACGATCGGCAATTCAGAATGTAATTTTTCAACGGCCAATTGCACCAAGGCTCTCATAAACTCGACCTGCGAAATTTCATTTTATTTATTTATTCATTTATTTAAGGGGGGGGGGGGGGGGGGGGTAAGGTTAATTCGGCGAAAAAGAAGCATGTTTTTAAGATTTTTTTCTGGCGATACAAATATTGTAAATTTATTCAATCAATTTCCATATAATAATACAACATTTAAACAATATTTTCCTAAATTTTCATTCCAAAATATTGAAAATTAAGCGGGTGACCGTGAATCTCCGGAAGCGCCTCGAAAAAATCCGTGTTTACGATAACGCAAAATCTACTGGACCAATCGTTTTGAAATATTGCACACTACTTCTTCACATAATTCACCAGGTATTGTGGAGAGCTTATTTTTATTTTAATGATTATTAATTTTACAACAAGAAATTAGCTGATTTTTATAGCGAAAATCGGTTTTTTTTGCTTCCAAGTGCTACGAAAAAATAAATAAAAAAACAAATCCCCTCGTGATTATCTCGAGAAACATCTCCTTTAACGAATGGATTTTGATTTTTTTGTTTCAGATGATTCTTTTACGAGTTATGATGAACACCGCAGAGCAATTTTTTTTCACGGCGCCTCCGGAGATTCCCTGTCACCCGCTTAATTTTCAATATTTTGCAATGAAAATTTAGGAAAATATTGTTTAAATGTTGTATCATTATATGAAAATTGATTGAATAAATTTACACTATTCGTATCGCCAGAAAAAAATCTCAAAAACATGCTTCTTTTTCGCGGAATTAACCTTACCCCCCCCCCTTAATAAATTTGACGTCGTAATTTAAAACTTGTGTAACTTGTAACGGTACCTTCGCGTTTACTTGGGTAAAACCAGCGGTATCAACGACCGGTTGTACGTTTTTGTGTACCCACTGGGCGTGATGCTTTATCCACGTGAGTATCTGGGTGAAAAACCATTCTGGCTTGTCGTGACGATTCGTTTGCTTTGAACCCGTGAAATGATACAAGAATCTCTGTCTCAACGGACGAATTAACAATGTTATCGGTAAACTAACTGGCGGAAAGTCCGTGAGAAGACTCGACGTCACCGAAGGCTTCGACGTTTCTTCTCTGATCTATCGATGTAAAGAAAATTTTTATGTATCGAGCTTTATGTTTATTATTTGAAATTGTTTTCGCATTAATTTATTTAACGTGGGAAACGCGCAAAGGATACGGCAGATGAAGCTGTAACAGATATTCCGTGAGTATCTTAAATTTAACCATGGACTCTGGCACAGGGCTTTCCAATGTTGTTCCATTGGAACCGCAAAAAGGCCACTTCAACGTCTTCAATACATCGTTGTATTCCCTAAATTTCGACGAAAAACAAAATTACAAACAATTATGGAATTCTCAATATCCGTCGAATTGTCGGTGACTACTTACGCCGACAATTTTTCTTTCAAATGATTGTGCCAGAAGTGCAAAGTTTCCCTGACGTAATTCAACAAATGATGACACGACGAAGACTGCAATTGGCAGCTTATGTCCGTTAGATTTGTGTACAATGTTATCGCAGATTCGTCATCCTCTGAGACTACAAAGGATTCCATTTCGTCGCTGAAAATATATAGAATCGTCAAAAGTCTTGCTGCTTCATCGTTTCGAATAAAATGGTTGGATAAGAAATGTTGATATCGTACATTCTAATTGATCAGTTGTTTGAAAATAGAAAATTTTATTATTAAATTTATAAAAATGTTAAGAAATTGTGAATCAATGTTGAATCGGTGATGAATTTTTTTTTTAATTTGACCTTAACAAAGCTGTGTAACATTACAAAAAGTTTTTATGGGGATTCTGTCGATACATTCTAAATGTACATTTTAATATTTTTTACTTTGAATTTTTCAAAACGTTTACGATTTCTTCTTACTCACATCAGCTTCGGCCGATTAAATCTGAACTCCTTACAAGTATAGAACATCATTCAGCCATACTATGTATGAAATTTGGTAATGATCAGTCAGAGTCAAATTTTATAGGACTTTGAACTATTTGAAAAATCAACGTTTTGCTCTAACTCATGTAAGCTTTGACTTATTGAACTCAAACTTGCTACATGTATGGAAAATCACTAAACTGTGGTATGTATGAAATTCCCGGTAGATCAGTCAAGGGAGGGGGTAAAACGTACCAAATATTAATATTCATAATTCAAGGCAACTGCCAGTTGGAACTCACAAATTGCTTCCGCACGATTCAAGGCGCTCTAGGTTGAATTTTTTAAATTGCTTTTTCACAAGTTGTACAAATCATTCTCTATAAGTCAGTTAAAGTTGGTAAAAATAGTTCTTCGTAGAAAAAGATTCATGCAATATCTCAAATTGTGAGAAAGCAATTCCTATGTTCCAACTTGTTTTCAACTGCGGCAATTACCTGATGTCCTCGATACATTTGACAAAATTCAGGTAAGACAGCGCTTTTTCCAATTCTCCAATTTTTTCAACGATGCCTTGTACCTCTTTGATCTTGCTGTCCTCCTTCAATCTACCGTCAATCATCTGAGAAACTTGAGTTCCCTCGTCTACAAGTGGATCCATTTCGCTTATTATCTTATCTACGTTCGTCAGTGCAGCCTTGACCTTCGAAGGAGCTTCCGTTGAAGCCATGGACAACTGCAACGATTACAATTACCTATGATTTCTGCAAACAACAATAATCAATATTCCTGTCACAGTAAGGTATAAACAAATATAATTGAAGAGAAAAAAAAATAATGAACGAAAAATCGTACAGACTCCTCGATTCTATTTTTCTCTATCTCGAGTTTATTGTGAAATTGACGTATTTTTTCCAGATTCTTCAGATCCGAACCGAATTCGGCGTTGAATTTTTCAATCACTTGCTGTCTTATGTTCGTCATTGTTTTTGCGACAAAAATTGCGGTCCAGTAGACGTGACAAACAGTGATGGACGTCTCGCAAGAGCGTGACACGTATAACCTCAAAAGCAACTGTCATTCGTCTGCTACCAGGATGTCCGGGAACAAAGAAGAAAGCATAGATGAGTAGGGAGATGTGGAACGCTGGCTTTTTCGGGGTCCTGAAAAATAGTACCGGTGACACGTAGCGGCGAAATGTGGAACCCAGAAATAGATGAATGAGCGCGCGCGCACGCACGCAAATGGGCGTGGCCAAACGCCGCGGTTGTGCTGTAGCGAAATGGGAGAGCACAGAATGGTGGTGAAGGCCGATCCGCAGATTCCAAACGAACCGGCAAATTACGAATGTCGTCGGTCGGTAATAGCAGAGATGAGTAGGGAGATTGATACAGAGCCGTATATCGGCCATTCCGGCTGCTTCTCATTCGTTGGTCGTGCATAGGCGACGCCTCGTGGTCGACGTGGAAAAGACGCCGTCGTTTTTGCTCGTTTAGCGTATACCGGGTAGCCTAAAGCAAATTCTCGGCCGCATTGAACCGCTTGCGTACAGGCATAGCTCGGAGTGGTGTGTGTGAGTGCACGTACAGGAAGGCTGGCTAGGATGTATTGTAGTAGAGGGAAGGATTTTCGACGCCGCCGTGAATATCTCGTTTCGACAAGCGTTCTTGGCTTGCCGCGCAACGATGATCGAGCGTTGATGTATTTCCCTTTACAGTGTCTCCGTACATCGATGTTTTTGCATTTATTTCTAACTCATTCTGGTTATAATTATATCGCGTATTCGGTGAAATTTATATTTTTTAACTAAATTGTTTAGCATATTATCGAAAAAATAAATCTCCATTGATGGCGTATATTTATGTAAAATTTCCGAGATAAACGATTATTGCAAATATTATTTTGGATTGAACACAAACCTTTGAAAATTAAGTCTGACCGATGAAAAGCTTATAAATAATCGAGTCCATTGATATTTTCATATCAGGTATAACTCACAGCACTCCTGCCTTCTCAAGAGAACACAATTCACTCACGTTTGCACAATCTTTATGATAACTCAAGAACCAGCTAAGATTTTCCGTGGTTCTTGGGCTTAAATTAAAGATACAAATGTAGAAGTGAGGCGTGAGAAATTTTAAATAAGAAAAAATTAAGTTTCTCTATAAGTCAAAATCAAGATAGAAAATTTGGGAATAATCCTTAATGATGGAAATATATTCTTTTTAATATTAATAAATTCAAACATCCATAAGCTTTTCAATAGTGCTTGCAGAAATTTCTTAGCGTTTTTCATCTGAAAGATGTCGACGTTCAAAAACCAGTGATTTTTACGAGCACGTTTGTGGCCTGATAATGTTCTCCGATAGTGTATAAAATAAAGAATTACTGTTTTAATATTCTGTTTTAATTTTCATGTCATGATCAAAAGTTTTTTTTCAAAATACAAAAAAAATCATTCTTTATTAATAAATAAATAAATTTGAATTATCATTTCAAACTTCACATCCTTTATATATTTCTACTAGCCGAAACAAAATGTCCACGGCCTCACAGAAAATGTTTTTTTTCTGAAATCGGCTCTCAGTCAGTTTCGATGCTTCTTCGGCAATCGAACGTTAATCTCGTAAAATTAAAGTCCTCTAAATGAAAGAATGAAAATGCAAGAAAAATAAGTAATGAAATTAAATGAAAAATTCACGGGTACGCCTCACTATTGAGATTGAGAGCTGAAATTTGGAGGATCTTCTTCTTACGATGTCAACTTAAGATTTTTCAAGTGGAATACATTTTTTTTTAATACAAATAAATTATATAATAATTTTAAAAAAAGTTGACAGGTACGCCTTAATATTAAGATAAAGCGCTAAAATTTGAAAGATCTTGATTCTTTGAGGTCACTACTAAATTTTGCAACTAGGAAAAATTAAAAAAAAAAGTTAACAAAAAAGTGAAAAAAGAAAATTCACGGACACGCTTTATCACCATATCATGATGGAGAGCTTAAATTTGAAAAACGAGTTCTTTTTGAGCTCAACTTTATATTGTTTAAATAGGAAAAAAAAATTTCAAACGTCGATAAAAAAATATTCAACACTTTTCAGGCGTCCCTTAATGTTAAGATAGAGAGCTCAAATTTACAGGTCCAGTCAATCGGGTCTTTCGGGAGGTTTCCGCAGCTGAGGACAATTGGGTCAACATTTTTGCCCCCGAATTTCTTACATCAATATATATCGAAAATGAAAAGAGCCGAATTTCAGCGTTTTTTATTTTGAGCCCCTGCTTTTGAGTACAGTCAAACGAATTTTTTGGACTATCGACCATGCTCCGTCATTCAAATCGAATTACCTCAGCAACGGTTAGTGATGACTTAAAGAACCACGGGTGTTCTTGAACGCTCTATACAATGAAAACATTTACGATTATGTTGCACAAATTCAACAATTACTCATAACCCCTACAGCCTGAATTTTTTCAACAATCTTGCAAGAATCTTTTTATGAGATATTGAAATATAGCACGGAACGTTAAAGCAAAACTGCTGGAGTGTATCTATGTCCGCCCCTTCGCAACATTGCAATTCTGTTTCAAAAATATTGTGGGAATAATGCAGACTCTGTATACAAAATTTTGCCATAATCCTTTCAAAACATTTCAATGAAATATATCTTGCAATATCGAGGCAGGACTGCACCAATTTAGAATTGATTCAACGATTTTATCGTGACGAATTGAAAATAGGTGTATAAAGTAGACAAATAGAGATGTGCATACAAACAAATCCACACTGTTATAATCAGTACAAATATGATGTTATAATAGTATGATCCATAAGGTTTATTACATTACATTTTTACATTTATAAGTAGAGAATGATTACATAATACATATATATTTTATATTTATAGAATATATGTTTTTCTTTAAATTAACAATAGTTTTTTTTGCACTGATTGACAACTGGATACATCTCATCTATCTTCGCTGATCATTCAGCACTGGAAAAAGACTCGTTATCGATGTCGTTTCGACAATCAGAATCCGAATTTTATGTGATATCATTGCGCCATGGTCATAATTTGTAGGATAAAAGCTAATAATAAATAAAGATAATAAAAAGAATTTCGTTTTACATGTATGTTTTGCATGAAACTTCAAAAAATCCTGTAGTTCCAATATTACTGCAAATTATAAGCAAGGTTTTTGCAAAATATTGCAGGACAGTTTCCAATATAATATCGCTGTAATATTTAAGTGCAATATCGTACACAAAACTTAACCACAATAAATGTGCAACATATCGTTGCAACTGCAATATTGGAACATTTTTGCAGCACTGCCACAATATGATGTGCTGTAGGGGAAGCGATTTAAAATTGAAAGTGAAATAGGACAAAAAATGTACCCTTAATTCAAAAAAAAAAAATTTTTTCAATTAAACGGAATAGAAAACTTCAGCCACCTTGAACTATTTGGGCCGACGCTTCGTTCGGAAGCTATAGCTTTTTTTGTCATAAAAAACCCGTAAATATACGTATGCTATTTGTAAGAAATTGCATGAAAGAAACGTATTCTTAATTATTGAAATTTATTTTTTTCCCAATACCTTTAACGAAAACAAAAATTTTGAAACCCTGCCGAACTTGGGCTGAGACTTCGTTCGAAGGTTATAGCTTTTTTTGTTATAAAAAACCCGTAAATATACATGTTTTAGTAGTCAAAGATTACATGAAAAAAAAAATATCCTCAATTATTGAAATTTATTTTTCTTCAAATTCCTTGAACGAAAACGAAAATTTGGACAACCAGCCGGACTTGTGCCGACGCTCCGTTCTAAAGATATAGGTTTTTTCTTGACAACCGGGTAAATATTTACGGGTTATTTATGTCGAGTAAAAGCTATAACTTCCGAACGAAGCGTCGGCCCAAAAAGTTCAAGGTGGCTAAAGTTTAATTTCCGTTTAAGAAATTGAAAAAAAAAGTTTTTAAAAAGTAAGTAAATTTTTTCTTCTATTTAACTATATATATATATGAGCAAGTCCACCAATTCAAGTACCGGTTTTGGCCGTCGATAGCAGCGATCTGTTTGTAACTTTGAGAAACGGAAGCCCCCATTGAGAAAAGAACTCTGAGTTTTTCTTGGATTTTTCCCTTCGTTATTGTTGCTGTAGTTGTATGGGTAATTCTGTGAGTTTTTTATGTTTTTCTTGTTTTTATTAATTTCTTAAAGTGTTTTGATAGAAAAAAAAATTTGAGTCGACCACCTATCTTCTATGGAAAAAAAACTCAGCTTTTCAAAAAAAAAAACAAAAACTTTTTTTTTTTTGTTTTTTTATAAAACAATGTTAATTTTAATTCGTGTTCAACATAAAACGACTGTAACAAATGCAATGCTGAGCAAAAATAAAACAAGTGGCCCCCTCGAAAATCCGTCACTCGGGGATATGAAAGTAATGAACATATTCTGATACTTTTCAGAGATATAAGAATACGTATTTTTAGTTTTTTCGATATTTCCATTTTTCTAAAAGTTATTAACATTTGAATTTTTATGTATTAATTTAGACGAAAATTTTTTTCTCTCGATCTATTTGATAAAATTGAATAATTTTTCCAGGGAATATTTCTAACAAACTGTTCTATTCAACGACATTTTTTTGAAAACGTGATGCAAAAATGTACCTAAATTATAAACAATTTTGTTAAAAAAATAGAAAATTCAACGACTTCTCCATCGTTTTTCTGTTGAGTTGCGCGTCAGGTGGCGAGGCATTCACAGCGCGCGACGCGCATTGTGCGTGCATATATAAGTAAGGTTCGCATCACAAACAACAATTTAATAAAATCGAACGCACATCTTTATTTTTTAACGCTTACAAATATATTATTTTCTTTATTTTCGGTGATTCTTGTTTTTACTAATGCGCTAATGACAGACTCTTCAGAATCGGGAAAAACTTTGCACGAAATAAGCATGAAGAATTATTAAAGACCTGGTACACAATAGCAAAAACATTGAAAAACACTCGACAGTACCATAGTTACGTTCCAGTCGATATAAACAAAATATTGTGCAAAGTTTTTCCGGATTTTGAAGAGTTTGTCATTAGCACATTAGTAAAAACAAGGATCAACAAAAAAACAAAAACAATATTTTTGTAAGCATTGATAAATAAAGATATGCATTTGTTTTCATTTAACTGTTGTTAGTAATGCGAACCTTACTTATATACATATGCACGCACAATGCGCGTCGCGCGCTGTGAATTCCTCGCCACCTGACCCGCGACTCAACAGAAAAACCCTCATAACTTTTTCAAAAATGTAAGTTCCAAACTTTTTCCAACGGAAAAATCTTCTCAATTGAACACAGAATGAATGTCTATCAGAAAAAATATGAAAATCGATGGAGAAGTTGTTGAATTTTCTATTTGTTTAACAAAATTGTTTAGATTTGAGATACATTTGTGCATCACGTTTTAAAAAAAAATGTCATTGAATAGAACAGTTTGTTAGAAATATTTCCTTAAAATATTATTTAATTTTATCAAATAGATCGAGAGAAAAAAATTTTCGTCTAAATTAATACATAAAAATTCAAATGTTAAAAACTTTTAGAAAAATGGAAATTTCGAAAAAACGAAAAATACGTATTCTTGTATCTCTGAAAAGTATCAGAATATGTTCATTACTTTCATATCCCCGAGTGACGGTTTTTCCAGGGGGCCACTCGTTTTATTTTTGCTCTGCTAACAAAATTATACACGGTACAAATAATTTGCTACGCATCCCTACCCTCCCAAAAAGAGCCTTACGACATGATTTTTCTTGTGTCGCTAACCACTCGGCTACATTAAAAACCTAATTTTGACAATTGAAACCTGGAGAATGCAATTGATTCTCACTATTTTTAAGTTCCCGGCTTTATAGGAAAGTTATTATAATGATCCCAAAAATCAATTTTTTGGCAATTTTCATGTTTCAAGGCCATTGGGATCATTTTAGCCAATTTTGAGCAAAATGTATATATATGTGTGTATGTGCGCGCAGGCGCGGGGCGCGCGCGTGTGTGTGCGTGTGTGTGTCTGTACGCACGTACGTACAGACTGATCGATAATGGAATCGATGTGTTCTGCTCTAACTTAGAGCTGATTCGATTGTTGTCCAATTTGGTATCGTTTTTTAGTTTTCTGAAGAAAACATAATTTAAAACTTTTACTCGCAAATCGAGAAGTTACTTGCGCGGCTCGTAAAGAGTCACACAAAATAAACATAAATAGCCGTAGGGATTAATAGCCATAGGCATTGCTTACCATGGGCACTAACCATAGGCCTCCCAATTTTTTTATATTGTTTCCCAATAGTTCAAAGTGCAGATTTTGACGTGGGGCGATTAAGTCTGAATTTGCCCCGTCGGATATACTGTGCGAGTTTTCCAAATTTAATAATCTTTGAAATTCAATGAAAAATAATAGACACCACTTATACCACTTTCTACAGAGGAACTTGAGGAGTACTTTCAGAAAAAAATTTCATTCAAATTGAAGACCAGCCGGGGCAGAAGTGGGCGGATTTTTCCAATAAAAAGACTTTTTTGCTAATTTATTCGTATTTGTTTCCGTAAATCGTACTCTATTCGTTCAAGGTTCGTGGTGAGTATTCATTTTTTTAGTTATCAAAATAATTAAACGTAATATACATTTTCTCCCCGTTTACACAATCTTGTATGTTATGTTCAATTATTACGATTGTATCAAAAACAAATTACAATCATTCCTGTGTTGCATTGTGCCGTTTTGAGCCGAAAATTAGTTCGATTTCATATTGAACGTATAATTTTTATTCAAGACACGGGGTCAGACCATAATTTAACAACATAAATTCTTGCTAGAAACCTTGAACGAATAAAGAACTATTTTCGGAGACGAAGGAAGGAAAATGCCCAAACAGAGTTTTTGACTTGAAAGAAAAATCAAATGTCAGGGAATAAACATTTAATCGGATTTCTCCAGATGATTGTATGATTAACATTTCGGAAAAAAAAAATTACCTTCGGGACTTGAACCTACAAATTTTCAGTTCCCACGCAAGCACGCTACCACTGTAGCTATCACGGCAGCTCGAATCGGATGCTATCAATATTTTTTAAATTTATTATTCGTGAACGGTTTTCCCCGAAATAACCCAGATAGTGCAATCTATTATTTTTAATCCCGAGAAAGAAATTTTTTTTAAAAACATTTTTTGCTACATATTATTTCCCTATATCTTATTAAAATCAACCTTTTTTAGGCATTACTTGATCCATTTGACGACATTCAAGTATTTCACAGCACGCATCGATTATGATGGGTCAAACTTAGCCAGTCCGAACGCTGAACCTCGTTTGCCTACCGATGTCGCGCAGCCCCAGCTGTTATTAAAGGCGCTCGAACGGTCGAATCCGTTCCTGAGTGTGCCACCCGTTAAAGACGCCCCACCACAACTTGAACGACGTTCTCCCCACTCCCTTGAAAATTCCCGACGCCCCACCACGCCGCCACTTACTTGACAGTGGTGGGATGTCGGGAATTTTCGACGAATGAGAAGTAGTTTTACCCCCAGAGAATAGGCCGCTGTATCAATCTCCCTACTCATCTCTGGTAATAGATACTGCTCGCACCGGAGATGAGTAGGGAGATTGGTACAGAGCCGTATATCGGCCATTCCGGCTGCTTCTCATTCGTTGGTCGTGCAGAGGCGACGCCTCGTGGTCGACGAGGAAAAGACGCCGGCGTTTTTGCTTGTTTAGCGTATACTGGGTAGCCGAAAGCAAATTCTCGGCCGCATTGAACCGCTCGCGTACGGGCATAGCTCGGAGTGGTGTGTGTGTGTGTGCATGTACAGGAAGGCTGGCTAGGATGTATTGTATCAGACGGGAGGATTTTCGACGCCGCCGTGAATATCTCGTTTCGACAAGCGTTCTTGGCTTGCCGCGCAACGATGATCGAGCGTTGATGTATTTCCCTTTACAGTGCCCCCGTACATCGATGTTTTTGCATTTATTTCTAACTCATTTTGGTTATAATTATATCGCATATTCTGTGAAATTTATGTTTTTGAACTAAATTGTTTAGCATATTATCGAAAAAATAAATCTCCATTGATGGCGTATATTTATGTAAAATTTCCGAGAAAAATGATTATTGCAAATATTATTTTGGATTGAACACAAACCTTTGAAAATTAAGTTTGACCGGTGGAAAGCTTATAAATAATCGAGTCCATTGATATTTTTATATCAGGTATAACTCACAGCACTCCTGCCTTCTCAAGAGAACACAATTCACACACGTTTGCACAATCTTTATGATAACTCAAGAACCAGCTAAGATTTTCCGTGGTTCTTGGGCTCAAATTAAAGATAAAAATGTAGAAGTGAGGCGTGAGAAATTTTAAATAAGAAAAAATTAACTTTCTCTATAAGTCAAAATCAAGATAGAAAATTTGGGAACAATCCTTAATGATGGAAATATATTCTTTTTAATATTAATAAATTCAAACATCCATAAGCTTTCCAATAGTGCTTGCAGAAAGTTCTTAGCGTTTTTCATCTCAAAGTTGTCGACGTTCAAAAACCAGTGATTTTTACGAGCACGTTTGTGGCCTGATAATGTTCTCCGGTAGTGTATAAAATAAAAAATTACTGTTTTAATATTCTGTTTTAATTTTCATGTCATGATCGAAAGTTTATTTTCAAAATACATAAAAAATCAGTCGTTATTAATAAATAAATGAATTTGAATTGTGATTTCAAACTTCACATCCTTTATATATTTCTACTAGCCGAAACAAAATGTCCACGGCCTCGCAGAAAATGTTTTTTTTCTGAAATCGGCTCTTAGTCAGTTTCGATGCTTCTTCGGCAATCGAACGTTAATCTCGTAAAATTAAAGTCCTCTAAAAGAAAGAAAAATAAATAATAAAATTAAATGAAAAATTCACAGTTACGCCTCACTATTGAGATAGAGAGCTGAAATTTGGAGGATCTTCTTCTTATGAGGTCAACTTCAGATTTTTCAAGTGGAATACATTTTTTTTAAATACAAATAAATTATATAATAATTTTAAAAAAAGTTGACAGGTACGCCTTAATATTAAGATAAAGCGCTAAATCTTGAAAGATCCTGATTCTTTGAGGTCACTACTGAATTTTGCAACTAGGAAAAATTTAAAAAAAAAGTTAACAAAAAAGTGAAAAAAGAAAATTCACGGACATGGTTTATCACCATATCATGATGGAGAGATAAAATTTGAAAAACGAGTTCTTTTTGAGCTCAACTTTATATTGTTCAAATAGGAAAAAAAAATTTCAAACGTCGATAAAAAAATATTGAACACTTTTCAGGCGTCCCTTAGTGTTAAGATAGAGAGCTCAAATTTAGAGGTCCAGTCAATCGGGTCTTTCTGGAGGTTTCCGCAGCTGAGGACAGTTGGGTCAACATTTTTGCCCCCGAATTTTTTACATCAATATATGTCGAAAATGAAGAGAACCGTATTTCAGCGTTTTTTATTTTGAGCCCCTGCTTTTGAGTACAGTCAAACGAATTTTTTGGACTATCGACCATGCTCCGTAGTTCAAATCGATTTACCTCAGCAACGGTTAGTGATGACTTAAAGAACCACGGGTGTTCTTGAACGCTCTATACAATGAAAACATTTACGATTATGTTGCACAAATTCAACACTTACTCATAAGCAATTTAAAATTGAAAGTGAAATAGAACAAAAAATGTACCCTTAATGTAAAAAAAAAAATTTTTTCAATTAAACGGAATAGAAAACTTCAGCCACCTTGAACTATTTGGGCCGACGCTTCGTTCGGAAGCTATAGCTTTCTTTGTCATAAAGAACCCGTAAATATACGTATGCTATTTGTAAGAAATTGCATGAAAGAAACGTATTCTTAATTATTGAAATTTATTTTTTTCCCAATACCTTTAACGAAAACAAAAATTTTGAAACCCTGCCGAACTTGGGCTGAGACTTCGTTCGAAGGTTATAGCTTTTTTTGTTATAAAAAACCCGTAAATATACATGTTTTAGTAGTCAAAGATTACATGAAAAAAAAAAATATCCTCAATTATTGAAATTTATTTTTCTTTAAATTCCTTGAACGAAAACGAAAATTTGGACAACCAGCCGGACTTGTGCCGACGCTCCGTTCTAAAGATATAGGTTTTTTCTTGACAACCGGGTAAATATTTACGGGTTATTTATGTCGAGTGAAAGCTATAACTTCCGAACGAAGCGTCGGCCCAAAAAGTTCAAGGTGGCTAAATTTTCATTCCCGTTTAAGAAATTGAAAAAAAAAGTTTTTAAAAAGTAAGTAAATTTTTTCTTCTATTTAACTACATATATATGAGCAAGTCCACCAATTCAAGTACCGGTTTTGGCCGTCGACAGCAGCGATCTTTTTGGAACTTTGAGAAACGGACGCCCCCATTGAGAAAAGAACTCTGAGTTTTTCTTGGATTTTTCCCTTCGTTATTGTCGCTGTAATTATATGGGTAATTCTGTGAGTTTTTTATGTTTTTCTTGTTTTTATTAGTTTCTGAATGTGTTTTGATAGAAAAAAAAATTGGACTCGACCGCCTTTTCTATGTAAAAAAAGCTCAGCTTTTCGAAAAAAAATACGAAAACATTTTTGGGACTCGAAAAATGACTTAAAATCGCATTTGAAATGTCAAAGTCCATTTTCCGCATAAGTATATTTAAAAAAAAAATGTTCAAGTATTTTTCTCTAAAAGCTGAAAATTTTTTACGTAATATATGTAACAAACAAGCTGGGACCTCTTTAATAATTCGTTAAATCACCAAATGTATGACAAAACATCTAAAACCTCAATTTATATTTTCTCATTTTGAAATGATTCACAATACTGAGATCATGAAACCAAAATGATTTGATTAGTTGATAAGTTTCTGCAGGTAATGACGTCGTTTTATTTTATTTTATCGTATTTTGAAGTGGCAACATTCTCAATTTTGTAAATGAAAAATTGATCATAAAGGTTAAAAAAAATTGTTAAGAATATTCTTTTAACGTTACGTTATTGGGGAGTCATTATAGAAATAAATGTATATCAACTGTATCGTCAAAAAAATTATCAATAATATCCTTTTTCAATATCGAACTAATCTTACCTCACCCTTAAGTTGTAGATGGTACGCACTTGCGAAAGTAACAGCGTCACCACATGACTCTAAGTTTCATCTTTGATCATATGGTTTTCATGTACTTACGGTGAACACGGTCTTGCGTCACTGTGCAATTGTAGTAGAAACATCAATACAATTCATTTGAAAATAAAAAAATATAAATTGAGGCTTTAGTTGTTTTGTCATACATTTGGCGATTCAACGATTTATAACGGGGGTCCCAATTTTATTTTTGCATGTATTACGTGAAAATTTCTCAGCTATTCGAGAGAAATATAATACTTTCAAAAATTTTTTAAAATATAATTTTGCTAAAAATCGACTTTTATATTTCAAATGCGATTTTGAGTAACCTCTCAACTCTCAAAAGTTTTTTTGGTAATTATGCAGAAAGTGGACGCCACCTGGATTTCCCTGGAATGAAGATATGTTATAGAGGGCACTTTTCTGAGTAATTTTGCGAACCTTACTTATATGCACGCACAATGCGCGTCGCGCGCTGTGAATTCCTCGCCACCTGACGCGCGACTCAACAGAAAAATCCTCATAACTTTTTCAAAAATGTAACTTCCGCACTTTTTCCAACGGAAAAATCTTCTCAATTGAACACAGAATGAATATCTATGAGAAAAAATATGAAAATCGATGGAGAAGTCGTTGAATTTTCTATTTGTTTAACAAAATTGTTTATATTTTAGATAAATTTTTGCATCACGTTTTAAAAAAAAATGTCATTGAATAGAACAGTTTGTTAGAAATATTTCCTTAAAATATTATTTAATTTTATCAAATAGATCGAGAGAAAAAAATTTTCGTCTAAATTAATACATAAAAATTCAAATGTTAATAACTTTTAGAAAAATGGAAATTTCGAAAAAACGGAAAATGCGTATTCTTGTATATCTCAAAAGTATCAGAATATGTTCATTACTTTCATATCCCCGAGTGACGGTTTTTCCAGGGGGCCACTCGTTTTATTTTTGCTCTGCTAACAAAATTATACACGCAGTCTTGAACGAACGCTCGTACAGTGCGGACGTGAGCTGATGCTCGTTTTGTTTATATCGAGTCTCGATCGGGTACCGCGTACGAACGAGTATACAGGGAATTTACAGAGTTCTCTAGTACAGTGTTATCAACATAGGCTTTGCCTTTGCAAGGCAACCGGACGAAACCCCCAACTTGGGAAATTCACTGAGTACAGTGAATCTCCATACCAAGCAACATTAAAATGACGACCCAAGAAACGCCAAACTACGCCAATGCAGCAAAAACTTCCCAGTTACCGACCAAAGAACAAGCTATTCTTATTGATACCCTTGAAAATGTACCATTGAAGGAATACATCTTGGCCCTCGCAGAAAAAATCTCGCCTTCGGAAATTAGATTTGCGTCCCGAATCTCCAAAAACAGAATATGTGTCTACTTGTCGAGCAAAACGGTGGCTGACGAACTAATAGAAGTCCACAAGAAAATAGTTGTACAAAACGCATCACTTGCTATCCGTCCTCTCATTACACGAAATAAAAGGATCATCAAATCAAACGTTCCTCCAATCATTCCGAACAGCGCAATCGAAAATGCCCTGAAATCTTATAAAGTGCAGACAACTTCAGAAATAACGAACCTGCGAACGGGCATAAATATTTCCGATCCACGGTTCGCTCACATCATGAGCTTCCGCCGACAGGTCTATGTGAACCCAGACGACATCCCAAAAATTCCCGACGCAATAACAATTACAGTGGACGATACCACGTACTGGATTTATCTCTCTCCGGACAGCGTAGCTTGCTTCCTCTGCAAAGAGGACGGTCATCTTGCAAGGAACTGTCCCTCGCAAAACTGCACGTCAACAGACAAGCGAACCCCATCAGTTCAGGAGGAAACACCATTGCAATCCCCAGAATCATTTCCCCCACTACAGCCAATTGACTCACACACAAGGAAGGCTACCACCGGTATGAAGCGCCCCCCGCCCGCTTCCCCCCCGGCTTCGCCTACTCATGACGCGATAGAGTTATCAAAACAACAGTCGAACAGTGAATTCGTCTCGCCGTCGAATACCAGTGGAACCCAAACCAAACCAGGTAAGAAAGCAAAAAAGAGAAATACCTCTGAGACAACAAAAGAGACGAAGAAGTTTGCCCTAGGAACGATTGAAACCGAATTCAACGATCACCCTAACGAGTACGCCCTAGACATTCTAAAGCTCACGAATCTTCTCGAAAAAACCCACAACAAACAGAATTCCGCGGAACTCGCGAGCGAGTTTGGTCTCAAGCCTTTGGAAATCAGCGAAGAATTGAGGAAGCTCTATACGTTTCTTGAGGATAGAGGAACGAAAAACCGATTTACTCGATTAATTAAACGACTCGAAACCGGGGTTGAGCTCAGTACCGCCGGTCACGAAGAATGTATATCTGAAAGCGAACAATCCAGTACTAGTCTTATGGATCTCTAGGATATCTAAACTAAACACATTTCACTTTCAAAATGCATCTGGTGCAGTGGAACGTAAACGGTTTTTACGCGCGTCTACCGTTCATACAATTACTACAAAAGCGGATTTTTCCTACGATCCTCTGTCTACAGGAGACTAACTTTAAAAATAATCACTGTGGCCATATAAGAGGGTACAACGAATACCATAAAAATCGAACTACCGAACATGCAAGTGGAGGAGTCGCTATATATGTAAAAAACAATATCCCAGCTGAAGAAATCTATATTAATTCCCCAATGGAAGTAACAGCAGTATCTGTCAAAACTCCGATGAAGATAACGATTTGTAGTGTATACATTCCGAATAGTTACACACTGAAATTGTTCGAACTCCAGGACTTGATACGCCAGCTGCCGAAACCTTTTATAGTGGTGGGCGACTTCAATAGTCACAATATCATTTGGGGCTCAAAAAAAGACGACAGCCGAGGTAAAATCATTGAGCGCTGGCTAGAAGATCCGGATCTTGTTCTCCTTAACACTAATGAACCTACGCATTTCAACCTCTCGGCGGGAACTTTTAGTGCTATAGATTTGAGCATTTGCTCAACTAATATTGCGCATTCGGTCGAGTGGACGGCTGATAGAAGTCTTTTCGATAGCGACCACTTCCCGCTCCATATCAAACTCGGCAATGACCCAAACCCAAATAACCCTACTACGAATGAGCAGCCTAGAAAGTGGACCTTTAAAAAAGCAAACTGGAGTCTATACTCGGAAATTTTGGATAATCTATTTGCAAATACCGCAATTCCCGAGTGCTCGCACTACAGTGACTCTGACGAACTAATAAAGTCACTAATATCAATCATACAAAAGGCCGCGGACCAATCAATTCCCAAGTCCTCCGAAAAGTCGCGGAAATCAGGAGTCCCGTGGTGGAACGATCAGTGCCGTAAGGTTACTAAAGCATCGAAACATGCATATTACGTGTTCAAAAAACACCCGACTGAAGCGTCAAAAATCGAATTTAAGAAATTACGGGCGATAGCGAGAAGGACACTCAAATCTGCAAAAAAAGAATCATGGCAATCCTATGTCAGCTCCATAAATAGAAGCACCCCCAGCGACCAAATATGGAAGTCTATCAAAAGTATACAAGGGAAAAGTCACTCGCAATTCACACCATTCCTGTCAACTGCTCGAGGAGAACCGATCACGGAGATACAAGCCATGGCAAACCTTCTGGCGGATACCTTTGCTGCAAACTCAAATGACTTAAATTACGAAGAAAAATGTTTACAGCACAAAACGAACACGGAACTCATCTATGAAAATACAATACACCACCATCCCACATCTACGAATACCGATGATCCGATAAACTCGCCCTTTTTGCTGGAAGAATTAAAAATAGCTCTCGCGTCGTGTAAAAACTCGAGCCCAGGCCCTGACGGAATCCCTAGCATTATGACCCAACATTTCCCCGAAACAGGACTGAAGCATCTTTTGGGCATATATAATATCATCTGGAAAAATGATTCATTTCCTAATGAATGGAAACTGGCGACGGTGATTCCGATTGCTAAACCCGGGAAAGATCAGACGATCGCTACAAACTATCGTCCCATATCACTAACGTGCAATCTATGTCAGCTCCTGGAGAAAATGGTCAACCGACGACTAAAATGGGTACTAGAACAAAAAAAATGGTTCTCACCGTATCAAACTGGTTTCAGACAATTTCGCTCTACTGCTGACCACCTGGTACAACTCGAAGCCAAGATATGCAACGCGTTTATAAATAATCTCCATTTAATAGCTGTTTCTATGGATATCGAAAAAGCGTATGAAATGGTGTGGAAGCATAGGGTTATAAAGACGCTCGAAGACGCAGGACTCCAAGGACATATTATTGCCTTCATCAAAAATTTCCTCAGGGATAGACTTATCCAAGTCAAGATTGGAAATACCTTTTCAAACAAATCAAAGACTGACAACGGCTTACCGCAAGGATCCGTTATTAGTGTGACTCTGTTCCTGGTTTCTATAAACGATATCATGTCCTCGCTTACCAAACCTGTACAAGGCCTCCTGTTTGCCGATGACCTTACGATCTTCTGCACAGGAAAAACGATTGACACAACAACAAAAATGCTCCAGAAATCGCTAAACAATCTCAGTAAATGGGCTTCAAGTTCTCACGTTCAAAAACCGAATATATGGTTTTTACGAGGTCAACAGCTCCCTCACAACTACAACTATTTCTAGGAAACTCCGAACTCCGAAGATCTCAGGCGCTGAAAATTCTTGGTATGACTTTCGACCCTACGCTATCGTGGAAAGCCCACGTTAAGACGCTAAAAGGACAGTGCATGAAAATACTAAACGTTCTGAAGTGCCTTGCATCAAAGAACTACCGCCATACTCTGATAAACACCTACAAAGCCACGATAAGAGCTAAACTGGACTATGGAGCAATCATCTATGGTTCAGCCAAAGAATGTGTATTAAAGATTCTAAATCCTATCCAAACCTCGGCACTGCGCTTGGCAATCGGTGCTTTTCGTTCAAGCCCGAACCCCAGTCTACTTGTGGAGGCAGGAGAGCTACCATTGCAATCGAGAAGAGAAGGACTCACTCTTTCATATATCGCGTCATACCTATCCCTTCCTACTGTAGCACCTTTCAACACCCCTATGACGGATCCTATATTTCAAGAATGTGAAGACCGTCCCCAGCCTTGGCTAGTCCGAGCAAGAAAACTCGCAAACTCACATGACATTAAAATCCCCAAATTCCACAGAAGTCAATTAAGTTCCTCCCCACCGTGGAAGCCACTGAACCTTAAAATTGACCTCGACATTTTCAATCTGTCTAATGGAAAATCGAACACAAGCCGTCGTACATACCAAGAACTATTCGAAAAAATCGTACAAGAGAAATACAAAGACCATGCAAAACTCTTCACCGACGGCTCAATCACAGACGGTCAATGCGGCTGCTCAATTATCTACGAAGATCAAGAAATATCCCTTAAACTCCCGAACGAGCTCTGCATTTTATCCTGTGAAGCCTTCGCTATCGATCAAGCAATATGTATACTGGTTGATACGAAAACATCGCCGGCAGCTATATTTACTGATTCGAAATCTACACTCGATGCACTTCTAAACAGAACATGCGCAAATAGTGCTATCCAAAATATCCAGAACTCTCTACTAGTGTCCCAAAGGAGTAATATAGATATGTCCCTCGTATGGGTGCCGTCACATCAGAACATTAGTGGAAACGATGAAGCCGACATAGCCGCAAAACAAGCCGCATTACACGGCCGAAACGAGACTCACTCTATCCCAATTTCAAATCAGGAATTTAAGAAAGCCATCTACAAAGCCTCTCGGACCAAATGGAATGCAATTTGGAGCACAGACGACCTATCAAAACTTCACCATATTAGATCAAACATCTTTGAAAAGACACCTCACATGGAAAAAAGAAAAGAGCAATGTGCTCTTACAAGATTACGGATTGGGCACACCAACATCACCCACAGATATCTTTTCGACCGTTCTCCGATCCCAATATGTTCTGCGTGTAATTCGACCCTCTCGATTAAACACATTTTGATAGAGTGCCATAAGCAGCAAGATATACGAACCCTCTTAGGACTACCAAAAACTCTAAAAGACTGCTTGGACAACGAAAAAATGATACCAAAAGTGATTCAGTTCTGCAGAAGTGTCAAAATTTATGATAATCTATAGATAGCCGATGGTAATCTACACTGACATATGTAAAAATACCACCTATCCTTTGTATTTTAACCTGTCGCTAATAACCTCCGATGTTGAAGCGACTGTAAATAAATTTAAAAAAAAAAAAAAAAAATTATACACAGTACAAATAATATGCTACGCATCCCTACTCTCCCAAAAAGAACCTTACGACATGATTTTTCTTGTGTCGCTAACCACTCGGCTACATTAAAAACCTAATTTTGACAATTGAAACCTGGAGAATGCAATTAATTCTTATTATTTTTAAGTTCCCGACTTCATAGGAAAGTTATTATAATGATCCCGAAAATCAATTTTTTGGCAATCTTCATGTTTCAAGGCCATTGAGATCATTTTAGCCAATTTTGAGCAAAATGTATATATGTGTGTATGTGCGCGCAGGCGCGCGGGCGCGCGCGCGAGTGTGAGTGTGTGTGTCTGTACGCACGTACGTACAGACACACACACACGCACATATATACATTTTGCTCAAAATTGGCTAAAATGATCCCAATGGCCTTGAAACATGAAGATTGCCAAAAAATTGATTTTCTGGATCATTGTAATAACTTTCCTATAAAGTCGGGAATTGCATACCGGGTACATTTTAGAGATTTCAGTTTTAAGTTTATCGTTTAATAACGCCACACTATCTCGGGCTTGAAATTAATTTAAGTTATCCAAATGATCTCCTGTCGTTGCGCATCAAGGTCATGGACGAGGAGGGCAATGTTAATTACCGTAAGGTTCGCATAATCGGCTGCGGAGGTACTGTACAATTTAACCTTTTGCGGTCGTTTGGTGGCTCTGTGCCAATGTGTGGTACGCAAAATTATTTATTTTTTTTTGGTCAAAATTTGAAAAATTTTAAATTTTAACCAAAAAAAATGTGACCAAAGAAAATTTTCAAAACATTATAAAAGGCTGAAAATGTATAAATAAAAATATTTTCTCCCGTGATAATTGAGCCCAAACTCAATAATCTATGAGTTTGAACCAATCCAATTGTTAAAGCACTTGACCCAAAACCACGAAAAAAAAAGTCGAAAAACGGACATTTTCGAACAGGTTTACCGGGCTCTAAAAAAATCATAAAAATTTTTCTAAGTAAACAAACTTAAGCCTGATATGTCCTTTCAAAAACGCCGCTTTCGAGATTCGATTGTCTTCATTTTGAATTAAGTCGTTCGACTTTTTAGGCCGGCTCGGAATTACGTGGGGTGTACCCTAACTTTTGGCCTGGGTGTGTGTATTTGGACGTTTTACGGAACGCAATTTTCCACCCAGTCACACAGCGGCCCTCGAGCTGATCGGTTGTGTTTTTTCGTGATCGATCCCAGAGTATTTACAGTCGAAAACAGTGTGTATATCGCGAATGTAAGCGACAAGAACGGTAAAAGTAAATTACACATAAATCCGTGTACCCACCAAAATACAAAAATCGAGCTGAACTCGGTGCCCGGTCTAACTGCCCACTCCCAGTGGAGGACACTCCGACTACAGCGAATCCTCGAAAAATCAATAGGAGACCAACCATGAATACCCCAACCAGACAAAACTATGCCACGGCGGCGCAAACAGAAAATCTGCCCACCAAAGAACAAGCCATCGTAGTCGACTCAATCGACGGCACGAACCTCAAAGAATACGCAATTGCACTCGGAAAAATAATCCCCCCGGAGGAAATAAAATGTATTTCGCGAATATCGAACAACCGAGTCTGCGCTTACGTGGCAAACAAAACAATAGCCGACGACTTAATCGACGCCTGTAAAACAATAACCGTGGAAAACCAACTCCTCGTCATCAGGCCGCTTATAGCACGATCCAAGAGAATCATACTATCAAACGTCCATCCGTTTATACACAACAACGAAATAATCGACAAGTTAAAAGATCTGGGTATCGAACCTGCGTCATCGGTTACATGCCTCAGTGCCGGAATCCGTGAGACACCGTTCGCTCACCTATTTAGTTTTCGACGACAAGTTTTCGTACATCCAGACGATGTTGCCAAACTTCAGAAATGAAATTCGACGAAACCAACCACACGATTTACATAAACACTGATAATCGAGGATGCTATCTGTGTAAGGAAGAATACCACACCGCCAAAGAATGTCCCTTACACCCAAGACCAAACTACCGAACGAACGAGACAGATAAACAGTCGACCGATAATAACGACGACTCGGCATCACACCCAAATCACTACTCTGTGTCACAGACGATAACAAACTACGATACCGCTACCAAAAGCTCATTTAAACGACCAGCACCTATCTCCTCCCCGCCGCCGAACACCCCGCAAAAGATACCGAATAACCCGGTTGCTCAGAAAACCACGAGTGACGAACATTTCCCGATGCTCGATCAACCGAAAAAACAAGCAAAAGCAATAAACACGAAACTTAATCGTCAAAGAGGGAACACCATAGACCCTCTCTCCGACGTTGAGATTGAACTCCAAAGACACCCAGAGATTTACAAACTCGATATTCAACAATTGTGTGAATACTCGCACAAGAATCATGAGCCAACTCCAATTGAATTTGAACGGATTCTACTGGAGACGAGAACGACTGTACCTCCTAATAAAAAACGTCCTACAAGCTATGCGTGGAGAGCATTCATCAGCGGCGTTAACGCCCACACCCACACGGAGCAACCAAGTAAATCGATAAAACGCATCCACGGCCAAAATTATACAAGTCACCCACCCTTTCTCACATACTCTATGGGAAACGACGTAGAGAGAACGCCGACGACACATGTCAAATCTGCTAGCTGGCTGATGACACATTATTGCATTAAACTCGAGCGACGCCAATCACAAATCGGAGTTTGCTAAGCTCAAAAAAGAAACTGACCACAAGACAGCATGGAAATAAGTATTTCACCAAAATTTTCGAAAATGTTGTTCCCCACCGTTATTACCCATACAATTTTTTTTCCCCCACTTATATTCTTCCCCTTAATCCTAAATAAAATTCCAGGCTTGCGCCGTTCGATGGTGAACGCTTATCACGAAAAGCTATGCGCAGAATCTACCGTTGGGTATAAATCGCGACTGACCGAGGCAACCGACCACTGTTCAATTACGATTGAAGGTCGTACGAGCATTGTCCATCTTAACCTAAATAAACCAACCAATAACCAACAAATTCACTAAACCAATAAATTACCAAAGAATTTTCTATGGAATTATTAGTTGATATCGATGGTTACACGGTGTCTCCCGATAGATTCATTGTAAAAAAAATAACATTTCTTCTTGCCTCGGAACCTGACTCACCCTCTTCTAGTATTTTATTCAGACCATCATACGTTCATGGTGAAACATCTTCCACATACAGTATGATTAATACTCGGACGAGCTCTTATTCTTACGGTTTCCAATGTACTAACATCGAGGTTGATAACGTTTCGGTTGGATCAGCCATAAGAAGAGAATTACGATCAGCTCGATACGTGTATGTGTGGGGCGAGCAGACACTCATATGGTTGTCTAATTACTGTAATCCATTCGCGACAACGGTCATCGACTTGTCGATGTATGAATGTATTCGGTGTTAATGCGCGAAAACTTTGTCTATGGAATATACGAACAATTATTGCATAATCATCGCGGGAGACCGACCTGCGTTTGTCACAATATTCAATTCTTGTGCAATTGGATGCTCATGTAAGTGGTGACGGTATTGTTATTTCCGGTGACAAAAACATTTGGGAAAGCTTATCGGAAAATAAAAAAAAAAAACGTTTTTCATTTCGATATTAATCTACAAGCGGGAAGTGTTTAAACTCTTACGAAGTTCAGTGCTTTCCTCGGACATCGAACATTGATGTCAGCCGTACTTTCAACAACGATCGGACGTTCAAACGGCTTATTTACCGACAATTGATTCGTGGTCATCGGTATACCGCAAAGTGCAAGAGACAACCTTCGAGGAAGTGGTTTCCACCGTCTTTCCCGCGGAGACGACTCTACAAGTAAATTTATCATCCGTAATATATGTATGTATTTTTTATATTTATTCGTGATGTGAATTTTCAAATTAATCGTGTTAAAAAAATCAAGTCGTTCGTTTGCCTGTCATATATATGGTATCAAGATTTTCCAACCAACCGACATTTTTTCGTCAAATTAAAGGACTCCCGACTGAACGGTCGGCAACAGGGCAATCACGATCGGTACGACCCACAAATATAAATTTATATATATGGGGCATTCCATGGCATTTCGGGTAGTCGCGTACCCTTGACTCAAAATTTTTGCCCCATGATTTTTCCTATTAATCTACATCGAAAATGAAGAGACACGTGTTTCGGGGTTTG
>CAXAQZ010000607.1:22500-24055 GCA_963971145.1 Sussaba pulchella | reverse complement strand
CGACCGCACTCGGAAATAATCCACGCGTAGACCGACCGCGACCAGAGTTGTTCGACGCGTAGACCGATCGCATGTACATTGAGTTGACGCGTAGACCGATCGCACTCGGGAATAATCCACGCGTAGACCGACCGCGACCAGAGTTGCTCGACGCGTAGACCGATCGCTTTTTCGAAGAGTAAAAGAAAATAACTTTCTTCTTATCGTATTAATGTAACAATCAATATCAAAACGTGGTTAAAAAATTTTTTTTTTCCAAATTGTTTTTTCATCGAAATGAAATAAATAAACCTTCATTTTTTACCCGTAGATCGACCGCTTTTTCTTGAAACCAAAAAAAAAAAAAAAAATTTCGTTTGTAAAATAATAAGAACATGAAAATTATTCCAGGCGTAGACCGATCGGTTTTTCTGAAATTCGAAAGAAAAAAAATTTTCTTCATGAAACGCGAAAACCATTTTGACCAAAAATTTATTCTAATAAATTGATGAAAAAAAATTGGTATCGAAAAACTCGCTTTCTCGAAAAGTAAAAGAACATAACTTCCTTCTTATCGCATTAACGTAACAATCAATATCAAAACGTGCTTAAAAATTTTTTTTTTCAAATTATTTTTCCATCGGAATGAAATGAATAAACCTTAAATTTTTACCCGTAGATCGACCGCTTTTTCTTAAACCCGAAAAGAAATAAAAAAATTTGGTTGTAAAATAATAAGAACATTAAAATTATTCCAGGGGTAGACCGATCGGTTTTTTTGAAATTCGAAAAAAAAAATTTTTTTTTTCATGAAACGCGAAAATTAATTTTACCTTAAATTTGTTCTAATAAATTGATGAAAGAAATTGTTATCGAAAAACGAAAGAGGAATTTCAAATCCACGCGTAGACCGACCGCGGGCAGAGTTGTTCGTTGCGTAGACCGATCGCATGTACATTGAGTTGACGCGTAGACCGATCGCACTCGGAAATAATCCATCCGCAGACCGACCGCGACCAGGGTTGTTCGACGCGTAGACCGATCGCTTTTTCGAAAAGTAAAAGAACATAACTTTCTTCTTATCGCATTAACGTAACAATCAATATCAAAACGTGCTTAAAAATTTTTTTTTTCAAATTATTTTTCTATCGGAATGAAATGAATAAACCTTAATTTTTCACCCGTAGATCGACCGCTTTTTCTTAAACCCAAAAAAAAAAAAATTCGTTTGTAAAATAATAAGAACATTAAAATTATTCCAGGCGTAGACCGATCGGTTTTTCTGAAATTCGAAAAAAAAAAAAAATTTTTCATGAAACGCGAAAACCATTTTGGCCTAAAATTTATTCTAATGAGTTGATGAAAAAAAATTAGTACTGAAAAACGAAAGAGGAATTTAAAATTCACACGTAGACCGATCGCAAATCTTGTTTGGTCGATAAGTAGACCGTTTATGGTTTCACGAATTTCTTTTATAGGGACGGTCCGAATCTTGTTAATCAACGAGCATTCTTCTAACTCAATCGAGCATTCGTTATTCCCGGCGTTTATCCTCGTATCAATTATTTCGGTTCGA
>CAXAQZ010000607.1:7500-12500 GCA_963971145.1 Sussaba pulchella | reverse complement strand
TTCTATCCTTCCTCCTTCTTCCTTCTCATATATTTATTTCTTATTATTGTGCGAACCCGCTATCGCACTCTCGTCAATTTTCTCGTTTATAAAACCACATAAACTCTTATATAATGCTGGAAATTTTATATTCTCAGCGTCTCGACGTGCCCTCTTTTGAGGCACGTATTTTTGTATTTATGTTTGCAATATATCAGGAATTCATGGTGAAGTCCATCATTCATATTGATATTCTCGCCCGGAACAGGGTGAGTCGATGCTCGGTATAAGTTTATTAACAACTCGTGTTGAAAAACTTTCATCGCCGTAGCGTGTACCACGTAAGAGCCATTTGGTCATAGACGCCGACTCGTGGTAATGCTGAGTTATAGTATGTAACCGATGATCGGACGGTAAGCGGTGACCGAACCGTCGCCTCGACTCCTCTTATAGTACCGAGCTGGGGCGCCTGCGGTTCGGCGAACGACGGCTTATACATGGGGCGCAGGGCGGCCGTACTAGCGTTGAACGGCCCGGACGGGCTCCGTGCGCTCGGACTTAGAAAAAAAACGGGCGTCAAAAACACGAAAATGTTCGCCTCGTTGGAAATGGAGTAATGAAATGATGGAATCGTCGCTACAAGGTTATAACATTTTAAACATGATAAGTCATCATTTATATATATATTTGATTTTACCAAAATTTTTCCGAATCTAATTGCTCAAAAAACAAAAAAAAATAATTACCGTCTATTTCAAATTTTTAATGATTCAATTTATGCGAAAAAGATAGAATCTTATATAAACAGTATGGAAAGTAAGATTGATAAAGTCGACTATATTAATTTATCGAATAACGATGAATAAAATTTGACGCGTAGACCGATCGCTCGTTTATAAAATTCTAAAAATTCAAAAATTCTTGTTAAACGTGAACAACGTTATGAATTGTAATTGAATCGAAAAAGTTTGTTTTGACAATAAAAACCGATCAACGATAAGTGAATTTTGAATCCACACGTAGACCGATCGCATGTACATTGAGTTGACGCGTAGACCGACCGCACTCGAAAATAATCCACGCGTAGACCGACCGCGACCGGAGTTGTTCGACGCGTAGACCGATCGCATGTACATTGAGTTGACGCGTAGACCGACCGCACTCGGGAATAATCCACGCGTAGACCGACCGCGACCAGAGTTGTTCGACGCGTAGACCGATCGCTTTCTCGAAAAGTAAAAAAACATAACTTTCTTCTTATCGCATTAACGTAACAATCAATATCGAAACGTGGTTAAAAAGTTTTTTTAAAAATTATTTTTTCATCGAAATGAAATAAATAAACCTTCATTTTTCGACCGTAGATCGACCGCTTTTTCTTAAAACCAAACAAAAAAAAAAAAAAATTCGTTTGTAAAATAATAAGAACATTAAAATTATTCCAGGCGTAGACCGATCGGTTTTTCTGAAATTCGAAAAAAAAAAAAATTTCTTTCATGAAACGCGAAAACCATTTTGACCTAAAATTTATTCTAATAAATTAATGAAAAAAAATTGGTATCGAAAAACGAAAGAGGATTTTAAAATCCACACGTAGACCGATCGCATGTACATTGAGTTTACGCGTAGACCGACCGCACTCGGGAATAATCCACGCGTAGACCGACCGCGACCAGAGTTGTTCGACGCGTAGACCGATCGCATGTACATTGGGTTGACGCGTAGACCGATCGCCCTCGGAAATAATCCACTCGTAGACCGACCGCGACCAGAGTTGTTCGACGCGTAGACCGATCGCATTCTCGAAAAGTAAAAGAACATAACTTTCTTCTTATCGCATTAACGTAATAATCAATATCAAAACGTGCTTAAAAATTTTTTTTTTTAAATTATTTTCCATCGGAATGAAATGAATAAACCTTAAATTTTTACCCGTAGATCGACCTTTTTTTCTTGAACCCAAAAAAAAAAAAAAAATTCGGTTGTAAAATAATAAGAATATTAAAATGATTCCAGGCGTAGACCGATCGGTTTTTTTGAAATTCAAAAATGAAGAAAAAAATTTTTCATGAAACGCGAAAACCAATTTGACCTAAAATTTATTCTAATGAATTGATGAAAAAAATTGATATCGAAAAACGAAAGAGGAATTTAAAATCCACACGTAGACCGATCGCATGTATATTGAGTTGACGCGTAGACCGACCGCACTCGGAAATAATCCACGCGTAGACCGACCGCGACCAGAGTTGTTCGACGCGTAGACCGATCGCATGTACATTGAGTTGACGCGTAGACCGATCGCACTCGGGAATAATCCACGCGTAGACCGACCGCGACCAGAGTTGCTCGACGCGTAGACCGATCGCTTTTTCGAAGAGTAAAAGAAAATAACTTTCTTCTTATCGTATTAATGTAACAATCAATATCAAAACGTGGTTAAAAAATTTTTTTTTTCCAAATTGTTTTTTCATCGAAATGAAATAAATAAACCTTCATTTTTTACCCGTAGATCGACCGCTTTTTCTTGAAACCAAAAAAAAAAAAAAAATTTCGTTTGTAAAATAATAAGAACATGAAAATTATTCCAGGCGTAGACCGATCGGTTTTTCTGAAATTCGAAAGAAAAAAAATTTTCTTCATGAAACGCGAAAACCATTTTGACCAAAAATTTATTCTAATAAATTGATGAAAAAAAATTGGTATCGAAAAACTCGCTTTCTCGAAAAGTAAAAGAACATAACTTCCTTCTTATCGCATTAACGTAACAATCAATATCAAAACGTGCTTAAAAATTTTTTTTTTCAAATTATTTTTCCATCGGAATGAAATGAATAAACCTTAAATTTTTACCCGTAGATCGACCGCTTTTTCTTAAACCCGAAAAGAAATAAAAAAATTTGGTTGTAAAATAATAAGAACATTAAAATTATTCCAGGGGTAGACCGATCGGTTTTTTTGAAATTCGAAAAAAAAAATTTTTTTTTTCATGAAACGCGAAAATTAATTTTACCTTAAATTTGTTCTAATAAATTGATGAAAGAAATTGTTATCGAAAAACGAAAGAGGAATTTCAAATCCACGCGTAGACCGACCGCGGGCAGAGTTGTTCGTTGCGTAGACCGATCGCATGTACATTGAGTTGACGCGTAGACCGATCGCACTCGGAAATAATCCATCCGCAGACCGACCGCGACCAGGGTTGTTCGACGCGTAGACCGATCGCTTTTTCGAAAAGTAAAAGAACATAACTTTCTTCTTATCGCATTAACGTAACAATCAATATCAAAACGTGCTTAAAAATTTTTTTTTTCAAATTATTTTTCTATCGGAATGAAATGAATAAACCTTAATTTTTCACCCGTAGATCGACCGCTTTTTCTTAAACCCAAAAAAAAAAAAAATTCGTTTGTAAAATAATAAGAACATTAAAATTATTCCAGGCGTAGACCGATCGGTTTTTCTGAAATTCGAAAAAAAAAAAAAAATTTTTCATGAAACGCGAAAACCATTTTGGCCTAAAATTTATTCTAATGAGTTGATGAAAAAAAATTAGTACTGAAAAACGAAAGAGGAATTTAAAATTCACACGTAGACCGATCGCAAATCTTGTTTGGTCGATAAGTAGACCGTTTATGGTTTCACGAATTTCTTTTATAGGGACGGTCCGAATCTTGTTAATCAACGAGCATTCTTCTAACTCAATCGAGCATTCGTTATTCCCGGCGTTTATCCTCGTATCAATTATTTCGGTTCGAAGAGTAGACGAATCCCTATTTGAAAATTTTTTAAATTTCCACGTGCATCGCATTGGGCCGTTAAAAGTCGTCAGAATCTTCGTAATATTCAACGATTCTCCGGACTTTATGCAAATTAGAAATAAATTTTTTTGCTCGAATAAATTTTTACGAAAATTTTAGATAGGTACAGTGGGAATCTTGTTAATCCATTTATGCAAAATATAATATCACAGATAAAACATTCCTTCAACAAAATCAAGTATCAGTTATTTCCGCCATTTACCGTTGAACAAAATATTTAAGGTCAAAGATTATGCGAATTAGTTTTTTAATTTTTTAATCTATATTTTCAACGTGCATCGCATCGTTGTTAAAATCTTCGTAATATTTAACGATTCTCCGGACTTAATGCAAATTAGAAAAAGATTTTTTTGCTCGAATTAATTTTCACGAAAATTTTAGATAAGGACAGTGGGAATCTCGTTAATCCATTCATATAAAATTTTATATCACAGAAGGAAAATTGCTTCAACGAAATCAAGTATCAGTTATTCCCGCCATTTACCGTTGAACAAAATATTTACGGTCAAAGAGTATGCTCTAATTGTTTTTTCAATTTTTTAATCTATATTTTTAACGTGCATCTCATCGGGCCGTTAGAAATTATCAGAATCCTCATAATATTCAACGATTCTCCGGACTTTATGCAAATTAAAAGAAGATTTTTTTAGCTCGAATTAATTTTTACGAAAATTTTAGATAGGGACAGTCGAAATCTCGTTAATCCATTCATGCCAAAACTTATATCACAGAAGAAACATTTCTTCAACGAAATCAAGTATCAGTTATTCCCGCCATTTACCGTTGAACAAAATAATTACGGTCAAAGAGTATGCTCTAATTGTTTTTTCAATTTTTTAATCTATATTTTGAACGTGCATCGCATCGGGCCGTTAGATATTATCAGAATCCTCGTAATATTCAACGGTTCTCCGGCCTTTTCGCAAATTAGAAAAAGATTTTTTTGCTCGAATTAATTTTCACGAAATTTTTAGATAGGGACATTGGGAATCTCGTTAATCCAATCATGCACAAATACGATATATCATAGAACAAACATTCTTTTAACTAAATCGAATATCAGTTATTCCAGCCGTTTACCTTCGATTAAATTATTGAGGGTCGAAGAGTAGACGAATTTTTTTTTTTTTAATCTTTATTTTCAATGGGCATTGCTAAAAAAAAAATACGTAATTATTTATCACGGTCTTGTTATTTTTC